>CM075873.1:18863439-19046572 GCA_038021265.1 Cyprinella venusta | reverse complement strand
TTGACAGAGGGCCACGAGACTTCGACCAGCGCGCAAAAATGGAGGCTCTAGACCCTTCCAGAGCCGAGATATCGGATGTCAAAGTTTTGACCTGAAAAAAAAACATAAGGGGTAACACTGTCGTTTTTGGCCGAAATTTTGACCCCCTCCGATCTTCTTGAAACTCTGGATTCTGACAGAGGGCCACGAGACTTCGACCAGCGCGCAAAAATGGAGGCTCTAGACCCTTCCAGAGCCGAGATATCGGATGTCAAAGTTTTGACCTGAAAAAAAAACATAAGGGGTAACACTGTCGTTTTTGGCCGAAATTTTGACCCCCTCCGATCTTCTTGAAACTCTGGATTCTGACAGAGGGCCACGAGACTTCGACCAGCGCGCAAAAATGGAGGCTCTAGACCCTTCCAGAGCCGAGATATCGGATGTCAAAGTTTTGACCTGAAAAAAAAACATAAGGGGTAACACTGTCGTTTTTGGCCGAAATTTTGACCCCCTCCGATCTTCTTGAAACTCTGGATTCTGACAGAGGGCCACGAGACTTCGACCAGCGCGCAAAAATGGAGGCTCTAGACCCTTCCAGAGCCGAGAAATCGGATGTCAAAGTTTTGACCTGAAAAAAAAACATAAGGGGTAACACTGTCGTTTTTGGCCAAAATTTTGACCCCCTCCGATCGTCTTGAAACTCTGGATTCTGACAGAGGGCCACGAGACTTCGACCAGCGCGCAAAAATGGAGGCTCTAGACCCTTCCAGAGCCGAGATATCGGATGTCAAAGTTTTGACCTGAAAAAAAAAAACATAAGGGGTAACACTGTCGTTTTTGGCCGAAATTTTGACCCCCTCCGATCTTCTTGAAACTCTGGATTCTGACAGAGGGCCACGAGACTTCGACCAGCGCGCAAAAATGGAGGCTCTAGACCCTTCCAGAGCCGAGATATCGGATGTCAAAGTTTTGACCTGAAAAAAAAACATAAGGGGTAACACTGTCGTTTTTGGCCGAAATTTTGACCCCCTCCGATCTTCTTGAAACTCTGGATTCTGACAGAGGGCCACGAGACTTCGACCAGCGCGCAAAAATGGAGGCTCTAGACCCTTCCAGAGCCGAGATATCGGATGTCAAAGTTTTGACCTGAAAAAAAAAAACATAAGGGGTAACACTGTCGTTTTTGGCCGAAATTTTGACCCCTTCCAATCTTCTTGAAACTCCGGATTCTGACAGAGGGCCACGAGACTTCGACCAGCGCGCAAAAATGGAGGCTCTAGACCCTTCCAGAGCCGAGATATCGGATGTCAAAGTTTTGACCTGAAAAAAAAAAACATAAGGGGTAACACTGTCGTTTTTGGCCGAAATTTTGACCCCTTCCAATCTTCTTGAAACTCCGGATTCTGACAGAGGGCCACGAGACTTCGACCAGCGCGCAAAAATGGAGGCTCTAGACCCTTCCAGAGCCGAGATATCGGATGTCAAAGTTTTGACCTGAAAAAAAACATAAGGGGTAACACTGTCGTTTTTGACCGAAATTTTGACCCCCTCCGATCTTCTTGAAACTCTGGATTCTGACAGAGGGCCACGAGACTTCGACCAGCGCGCAAAAATGGAGGCTCTAGACCCTTCCAGAGCCGAGATATCGGATGTCAAAGTTTTGACCTGAAAAAAAAACATAAGGGGTAACACTGTCGTTTTTGGCCGAAATTTTGACCCCCTCAGATCTTCTTGAAACTCTGGATTCTGACAGAGGGCCACGAGACTTCGACCAGCGCGCAAAAATGGAGGCTCTAGACCCTTCCAGAGCCGAGATATCGGATGTCAAAGTTTTGACCTGAAAAAAAACATAAGGGGTAACACTGTCGTTTTTGGACGAAATTTTGACCCCCTCCGATCTTCTTGAAACTCTGGATTCTGACAGAGGGCCACGAGACTTCGACCAGCGCGCAAAAATGGAGGCTCTAGACCCTTCCAGAGCCGAGATATCGGATGTCAAAGTTTTGACCTGAAAAAAAAACACAAGGGGTAACACTGTCGTTTTTGGCCAAAATTTTGACCCCCTCCGATCGTCTTGAAACTCTGGATTCTGACAGAGGGCCACGAGACTTCGACCAGCGCGCAAAAATGGAGGCTCTAGACCCTTCCAGAGCCGAGATATCGGATGTCAAAGTTTTGACCTGAAAAAAAAAACATAAGGGGTAACACTGTCGTTTTTGGCCGAAATTTTGACCCCCTCCGATCTTCTTGAAACTCTGGATTCTGACAGAGGGCCACGAGACTTCGACCAGCGCGCAAAAATGGAGGCTCTAGACCCTTCCAGAGCCGAGATATCGGATGTCAAAGTTTTGACCTGAAAAAAAAACATAAGGGGTAACACTGTCGTTTTTGGCCGAAATTTTGACCCCCTCCGATCTTCTTGAAACTCTGGATTCTGACAGAGGGCCACGAGACTTCGACCAGCGCGCAAAAATGGAGGCTCTAGACCCTTCCAGAGCCGAGATATCGGATGTCAAAGTTTTGACCTGAAAAAAAAAAACATAAGGGGTAACACTGTCGTTTTTGGCCAAAATTTTGACCCCATCCGATCTTCTTGAAACTCTGGATTCTGACAGAGGGCCACGAGACTTCGACCAGCGCGCAAAAATGGAGGCTCTAGACCCTTCCAGAGCCGAGATATCGGATGTCAAAGTTTTGACCTGAAAAAAAAAAACATAAGGGGTAACACTGTCGTTTTTGGCTGAAATTTTGACCCCCTCCGATCTTCTTGAAACTCTGGATTCTGACAGAGGGCCACGAGACTTCGACCAGCGCGCAAAAATGGAGGCTCTAGACCCTTCCAGAGCCGAGATATCGGATGTCAAAGTTTTGACCTGAAAAAAAAAAACATAAGGGGTAACACTGTCGTTTTTGGCCGAAATTTTGACCCCCTCCGATCTTCTTGAAACTCTGGATTCTGACAGAGGGCCACGAGACTTCGACCAGCGCGCAAAAATTGAGGCTCTAGACCCTTCCAGAGCCGAGATATCGGATGTCAAAGTTTTGACCTGAAAAAAAAAACATAAGGGGTAACACTGTCGTTTTTGGCCGAAATTTTGACCCCCTCTGATCTTCTTGAAACTCTGGATTCTGACAGAGGGCCACGAGACTTCGACCAGCGCGCAAAAATGGAGGCTCTAGACCCTTCCAGAGCTGAGATATCGGATGTCAAAGTTTTGACCTGAAAAAAAAAAACATAAGGGGTAACACTGTCGTTTTTGGCCGAAATTTTGACCCCCTCCGATCTTCTTGAAACTCTGGATTCTGACAGAGGGCCACGAGACTTCGACCAGCGCGCAAAAATGGAGGCTCTAGACCCTTCCAGAGCCGAGATATCGGATGTCAAAGTTTTGACCTGAAAAAAAAAACATAAGGGGTAACACTGTCGTTTTTGGCCGAAATTTTGACCCCCTCCGATCTTCTTGAAACTCTGGATTCTGACAGAGGGCCACGAGACTTCGACCAGCGCGCAAAAATGGAGGCTCTAGACCCTTCCAGAGCCGAGATATCGGATGTCAAAGTTTTGACCTGAAAAAAAAAAACACAAGGGGTAACACTGTCGTTTTTGGCCAAAATTTTGACCCCCTCCGATCGTCTTGAAACTCTGGATTCTGACAGAGGGCCACGAGACTTCGACCAGCGCGCAAAAATGGAGGCTCTAGACCCTTCCAGAGCCGAGATATCGGATGTCAAAGTTTTGACCTGAAAAAAAAAAACATAAGGGGTAACACTGTCGTTTTTGGCCGAAATTTTGACCCCCTCCGATCTTCTTGAAACTCTGGATTCTGACAGAGGGCCACGAGACTTCGACCAGCGCGCAAAAATGGAGGCTCTAGACCCTTCCAGAGCCGAGATATCGGATGTCAAAGTTTTGACCTGAGAAAAAAACATAAGGGGTAACACTGTCGTTTTTGGCCGAAATTTTGACCCCCTCCGATCTTCTTGAAACTCTGGATTCTGACAGAGGGCCACGAGACTTCGACCAGCGCGCAAAAATGGAGGCTCTAGACCCTTCCAGAGCCGAGATATCGGATGTCAAAGTTTTGACCTGAAAAAAAAAAACATAAGGGGTAACACTGTCGTTTTTGCCCAAAATTTTGACCCCATCCGATCTTCTTGAAACTCTGGATTCTGACAGAGGGCCACGAGACTTCGACCAGCGCGCAAAAATGGAGGCTCTAGACCCTTCCAGAGCCGAGATATCGGATGTCAAAGTTTTGACCTGAAAAAAAAAACATAAGGGGTAACACTGTCGTTTTTGGCCGAAATTTTGACCCCCTCCGATCTTCTTGAAACTCTGGATTCTGACAGAGGGCCACGAGACTTCGACCAGCGCGCAAAAATGGAGGCTCTAGACCCTTCCAGAGCCGAGATATCGGATGTCAAAGTTTTGACCTGAAAAAAAAACATAAGGGGTAACACTGTCGTTTTTGGCCGAAATTTTGACCCCCTCCGATCTTCTTGAAACTCTGGATTCTGACAGAGGGCCACGAGACTTCGACCAGCGCGCAAAAATGGAGGCTCTAGACCCTTCCAGAGCCGAGATATAGGATGTCAAAGTTTTGACCTGAAAAAAAAAACAGAAGGGGTAACACTGTCGTTTTTGGCCGAAATTTTGACCCCCTCCGATCTTCTTGAAACTCTGGATTCTGACAGAGGGCCACGAGACTTCGACCAGCGCGCAAAAATGGAGGCTCTAGACCCTTCCAGAGCCGAGATATCGGATGTCAAACTTTTGACCTGAAAAAAAAACACAAGGGGTAACACTGTCGTTTTTGGCCAAAATTTTGACCCCCTCCGATCGTCTTGAAACTCTGGATTCTGACAGAGGGCCACGAGACTTCGACCAGCGCGCAAAAATGGAGGCTCTAGACCCTTCCAGAGCCGAGATATCGGATGTCAAAGTTTTGACCTGAAAAAAAAACATAAGGGGTAACACTGTCGTTTTTGGCCGAAATTTTGACCCCCTCCGATCTTCTTGAAACTCTGGATTCTGACAGAGGGCCACGAGACTTCGACCAGCGCGCAAAAATGGAGGCTCTAGACCCTTCCAGAGCCGAGATATCGGATGTCAAAGTTTTGACCTGAAAAAAAAACATAAGGGGTAACACTGTCGTTTTTGGCCG
The DNA here is from genome assembly GCA_038021265.1 of Cyprinella venusta. NCBI lineage: Eukaryota > Metazoa > Chordata > Actinopteri > Cypriniformes > Leuciscidae > Cyprinella > Cyprinella venusta. Next base: position 19,041,428 of record CM075873.1, on the reverse strand, counting down.
AAATTTTGACCCCCTCCGATCTTCTTGAAACTCTGGATTCTGACAGAGGGCCACGAGACTTCGACCAGCGCGCAAAAATGGAGGCTCTAGACCCTTCCAGAGCCGAGATATCGGATGTCAAAGTTTTGACCTGAAAAAAAAAACATAAGGGGTAACACTGTCGTTTTTGGCCAAAATTTTGACCCCCTCCGATCTTCTTGAAACTCTGGATTCTGACAGAGGGCCACGAGACTTCGACCAGCGCGCAAAAATGGAGGCTCTAGACCCTTCCAGAGCCGAGATATCGGATGTCAAAGTTTTGACCTGAAAAAAAAAAAACATAAGGGGTAACACTGTCGTTTTTGGCCGAAATTTTGACCCCCTCCGATCTTCTTGAAACTCTGGATTCTGACAGAGGGCCACGAGACTTCGACCAGCGCGCAAAAATGGAGGCTCTAGACCCTTCCAGAGCCGAGATATCGGATGTCAAAGTTTTGACCTGAAAAAAAAAACATAAGGGGTAACACTGTCGTTTTTGGCCAAAATTTTGACCCCATCCGATCTTCTTGAAACTCTGGATTCTGACAGAGGGCCACGAGACTTCGACCAGCGCGCAAAAATGGAGGCTCTAGACCCTTCCAGAGCCGAGATATCGGATGTCAAAGTTTTGACCTGAAAAAAAAACATAAGGGGTAACACTGTCGTTTTTGGCCGAAATTTTGACCCCCTCCGATCTTCTTGAAACTCTGGATTCTGACAGAGGGCCAGGAGACTTCGACCAGCGCGCAAAAATGGAGGCTCTAGACCCTTCCAGAGCCGAGATATCGGATGTCAAAGTTTTGACCTGAGAAAAAAAACATAAGGGGTAACACTGTCGTTTTTGGCCGAAATTTTGACCCCCTCCGATCTTCTTGAAACTCTGGATTCTGACAGAGGGCCACGAGACTTCGACCAGCGCGCAAAAATGGAGGCTCTAGACCCTTCCAGAGCCGAGATATCGGATGTCAAAGTTTTGACCTGAAAAAAAAAAACATAAGGGGTAACACTGTCGTTTTTGGCTGAAATTTTGACCCCCTCCGATCTTCTTGAAACTCTGGATTCTGACAGAGGGCCACGAGACTTCGACCAGCGCGCAAAAATGGAGGCTCTAGACCCTTCCAGAGCCGAGATATCGGATGTCAAAGTTTTGACCTGAAAAAAAAAACATAAGGGGTAACACTGTCGTTTTTGGCCGAAATTTTGACCCCCTCCGATCTTCTTGAAACTCTGGATTCTGACAGAGGGCCACGAGACTTCGACCAGCGCGCAAAAATGGAGGCTCTAGACCCTTCCAGAGCCGAGATATCGGATGTCAAAGTTTTGACCTGAAAAAAAAACATAAGGGGTAACACTGTCGTTTTTGGCTGAAATTTTGACCCCCTCCGATCTTCTTGAAACTCTGGATTCTGACAGAGGGCCACGAGACTTCGACCAGCGCGCAAAAATGGAGGCTCTAGACCCTTCCAGAGCCGAGATATCGGATGTCAAAGTTTTGACCTGAAAAAAAAACATAAGGGGTAACACTGTCGTTTTTGGCCAAAATTTTGACCCCCTCCGATCGTCTTGAAACTCTGGATTCTGACAGAGGGCCACGAGACTTCGACCAGCGCGCAAAAATGGAGGCTCTAGACCCTTCCAGAGCCGAGATATCGGATGTCAAAGTTTTGACCTGAAAAAAAAAAACATAAGGGGTAACACTGTCGTTTTTGGCCGAAATTTTGACCCCCTCCGATCTTCTTGAAACTCTGGATTCTGACAGAGGGCCACGAGACTTCGACCAGCGCGCAAAAATGGAGGCTCTAGACCCTTCCAGAGCCGAGATATCGGATGTCAAAGTTTTGACCTGAAAAAAAAACATAAGGGGTAACACTGTCGTTTTTGGCCGAAATTTTGACCCCCTCCGATCTTCTTGAAACTCTGGATTCTGACAGAGGGCCACGAGACTTCGACCAGCGCGCAAAAATGGAGGCTCTAGACCCTTCCAGAGCCGAGATATCGGATGTCAAAGTTTTGACCTGAAAAAAAAACATAAGGGGTAACACTGTCGTTTTTGGCCAAAATTTTGACCCCATCCGATCTTCTTAAAACTCTGGATTCTGACAGAGGGCCACGAGACTTCGACCAGCGCGCAAAAATGGAGGCTCTAGACCCTTCCAGAGCCGAGATATCGGATGTCAAAGTTTTGACCTGAAAAAAAAACATAAGGGGTAACACTGTCGTTTTTGGCCGAAATTTTGACCCCCTCCGATCTTCTTGAAACTCTGGATTCTGACAGAGGGCCACGAGACTTCGACCAGCGCGCAAAAATGGAGGCTCTAGACCCTTCCAGAGCCGAGATATCGGATGTCAAAGTTTTGACCTGAAAAAAAAAAACATAAGGGGTAACACTGTCGTTTTTGGCCGAAATTTTGACCCCTTCCAATCTTCTTGAAACTCCGGATTCTGACAGAGGGCCACGAGACTTCGACCAGCGCGCAAAAATGGAGGCTCTAGACCCTTCCAGAGCCGAGATATCGGATGTCAAAGTTTTGACCTGAAAAAAAAAACATAAGGGGTAACACTGTCGTTTTTGGCCGAAATTTTGACCCCCTCCGATCTTCTTGAAACTCTGGATTCTGACAGAGGGCCACGAGACTTCGACCAGCGCGCAAAAATGGAGGCTCTAGACCCTTCCAGAGCCGAGATATCGGATGTCAAAGTTTTGACCTGAGAAAAAAAACATAAGGGGTAACACTGTCGTTTTTGGCCGAAATTTTGACCCCCTCCGATCTTCTTGAAACTCTGGATTCTGACAGAGGGCCACGAGACTTCGACCAGCGCGCAAAAATGGAGGCTCTAGACCCTTCCAGAGCCGAGATATCGGATGTCAAAGTTTTGACCTGAAAAAAAAAAACATAAGGGGTAACACTGTCGTTTTTGGCTGAAATTTTGACCCCCTCCGATCTTCTTGAAACTCTGGATTCTGACAGAGGGCCACGAGACTTCGACCAGCGCGCAAAAATGGAGGCTCTAGACCCTTCCAGAGCCGAGATATCGGATGTCAAAGTTTTGACCTGAAAAAAAAAACATAAGGGGTAACACTGTCGTTTTTTGCCGAAATTTTGACCCCCTCCGATCTTCTTGAAACTCTGGATTCTGACAGAGGGCCACGAGACTTCGACCAGCGCGCAAAAATTGAGGCTCTAGAACCTTCCAGAGCCGAGATATCGGATGTCAAAGTTTTGACCTGAAAAAAAAAAACATAAGGGGTAACACTGTCGTTTTTGGCCGAAATTTTGACCCCCTCCGATCTTCTTGAAACTCTGGATTCTGACAGAGGGCCACGAGACTTCGACCAGCGCGCAAAAATGGAGGCTCTAGACCCTTCCAGAGCTGAGATATCGGATGTCAACGTTTTGACCTGAAAAAAAAAAAACATAAGGGGTAACACTGTCGTTTTTGGCCGAAATTTTGACCCCCTCCGATCTTCTTGAAACTCTGGATTCTGACAGAGGGCCACGAGACTTCGACCAGCGCGCAAAAATGGAGGCTCTAGACCCTTCCAGAGCCGAGATATCGGATGTCAAAGTTTTGACCTGAAAAAAAAACATAAGGGGTAACACTGTCGTTTTTGGCCGAAATTTTGACCCCCTTCGATCTTCTTGAAACTCTGGATTCTGACAGAGGGCCACGAGACTTCGACCAGCGCGCAAAAATGGAGGCTCTAGACCCTTCCAGAGCCGAGATATCGGATGTCAAAGTTTTGACCTGAAAAAAAAAAACATAAGGGGTAACACTGTCGTTTTTGGCCGAAATTTTGACCCCCTCTGATCTTCTTGAAACTCTGGATTCTGACAGAGGGCCACGAGACTTCGACCAGCGCGCAAAAATGGAGGCTCTAGACCCTTCCAGAGCCGAGATATCGGATGTCAAAGTTTTGACCTGAAAAAAAACATAAGGGGTAACACTGTCGTTTTTGGACGAAATTTTGACCCCCTCCGATCTTCTTGAAACTCTGGATTCTGACAGAGGGCCACGAGACTTCGACCAGCGCGCAAAAATGGAGGCTCTAGACCCTTCCAGAGCCGAGATATCGGATGTCAAAGTTTCGACCTGAAAAAAAAACATAAGGGGTAACACTGTCGTTTTTGGCCGAAATTTTGACCCCCTCCGATCTTCTTGAAACTCTGGATTCTGACAGAGGGCCACGAGACTTCGACCAGCGCGCAAAAATGGAGGCTCTAGACCCTTCCAGAGCCGAGATATCGGATGTCAAAGTTTTGACCTGAAAAAAAAAACATAAGGGGTAACACTGTCGTTTTTGGCCGAAATTTTGACCCCCTCCGATCTTCTTGAAACTCTGGATTCTGACAGAGGGCCACGAGACTTCGACCAGCGCGCAAAAATGGAGGCTCTAGACCCTTCCAGAGCCGAGATATCGGATGTCAAAGTTTTGACCTGAAAAAAAAAACATAAGGGGTAACACTGTCGTTTTTGGCCGAAATTTTGACCCCCACCGATCTTCTTGAAACTCTGGATTCTGACAGAGGGCCACGAGACTTCGACCAGCGCGCAAAAATGGAGGCTCTAGACCCTTCCAGAGCCGAGATATCGGATGTCAAAGTTTTGACCTGAAAAAAAAAAACATAAGGGTAACACTGTCGTTTTTGGCCAAAATTTTGACCCCATCCGATCTTCTTGAAACTCTGGATTCTGACAGAGGGCCACGAGACTTCGACCAGCGCGCAAAAATGGAGGCTCTAGACCCTTCCAGAGCCGAGATATCGGATGTCAAAGTTTTGACCTGAAAAAAAAAAAAACATAAGGGGTAACACTGTCGTTTTTGGCCAAAATTTTGACCCCCTCCGATCTTCTTGAAACTCTGGATTCTGACAAAGGGCCACGAGACTTCGACCAGCGCGCAAAAATGGAGGCTCTAGACCCTTCCAGAGCCGAGATATCGGATGTCAAAGTTTTGACCTGAAAAAAAAAAAACATAAGGGGTAACACTGTCGTTTTTGGCCGAAATTTTGACCCCCTCCGATCTTCTTGAAACTCTGGATTCTGACAGAGGGCCACGAGACTTCGACCAGCGCGCAAAAATGGAGGCTCTAGACCCTTCCAGAGCCGAGATATCGGATGTCAAAGTTTTGACCTGAAAAAAAAACATAAGGGGTAACACTGTCGTTTTTGGCCGAAATTTTGACCCCCTCCGATCTTCTTGAAACTCTGGATTCTGACAGAGGGCCACGAGACTTCGACCAGCGCGCAAAAATGGAGGCTCTAGACCCTTCCAGAGCCGAGATATTGGATGTCAAAGTTTTTGACCTGAGAAAAAAAACATAAGGGGTAACACTGTCGTTTTTGGCCGAAATTTTGACCCCCTCCGATCTTCTTGAAACTCTGGATTCTGACAGAGGGCCACGAGACTTCGACCAGCGCGCAAAAATGGAGGCTCTAGACCCTTCCAGAGCCGAGATATCGGATGTCAAAGTTTTGACCTGAAAAAAAAAAACATAAGGGGTAACACTGTCGTTTTTGGCTGAAATTTTGACCCCCCTCCGATCTTCTTGAAACTCTGGATTCTGACAGAGGGCCACGAGACTTCGACCAGCGCGCAAAAATGGAGGCTCTAGACCCTTCCAGAGCCGAGATATCGGATGTCAAAGTTTTGACCTGAAAAAAAAAACATAAGGGGTAACACTGTCGTTTTTGGCCGAAATTTTGACCCCCTCCGATCTTCTTGAAACTCTGGATTCTGACAGAGGGCCACGAGACTTCGACCAGCGCGCAAAAATTGAGGCTCTAGACCCTTCCAGAGCCGAGATATCGGATGTCAAAGTTTTGACCTGAAAAAAAAAACATAAGGGGTAACACTGTCGTTTTTGGCCGAAATTTTGACCCCCTCCGATCTTCTTGAAACTCTGGATTCTGACAGAGGGCCACGAGACTTCGACCAGCGCGCAAAAATGGAGGCTCTAGACCCTTCCAGAGCTGAGATATCGGATGTCAAAGTTTTGACCTGAAAAAAAAAACATAAGGGGTAACACTGTCGTTTTTGGCCGAAATTTTGACCCCCTCCGATCTTCTTGAAACTCTGGATTCTGACAGAGGGCCACGAGACTTCGACCAGCGCGCAAAAATGGAGGCTCTAGACCCTTCCAGAGCCGAGATATCGGATGTCAAAGTTTTGACCTGAAAAAAAAAACATAAGGGGTAACACTGTCGTTTTTGGCCGAAATTTTGACCCCCTTCGATCTTCTTGAAACTCTGGATTCTGACAGAGGGCCACGAGACTTCGACCAGCGCGCAAAAATGGAGGCTCTAGACCCTTCCAGAGCCGAGATATCGGATGTCAAAGTTTTGACCTGAAAAAAAAAAACATAAGGGGTAACACTGTCGTTTTTGGCCGAAATTTTGACCCCCTCTGATCTTCTTGAAACTCTGGATTCTGACAGAGGGCCACGAGACTTCGACCAGCGCGCAAAAATGGAGGCTCTAGACCCTTCCAGAGCCGAGATATCGGATGTCAAAGTTTTGACCTGAAAAAAAAACATAAGGGGTAACACTGTCGTTTTTGGACGAAATTTTGACCCCCTCCGATCTTCTTGAAACTCTGGATTCTGACAGAGGGCCACGAGACTTCGACCAGCGCGCAAAAATGGAGGCTCTAGACCCTTCCAGAGCCGAGATATCGGATGTCAAAGTTTCGACCTGAAAAAAAAAACATAAGGGGTAACACTGTCGTTTTTGGCCGAAATTTTGACCGCCTCCGATCTTCTTGAAACTCTGGATTCTGACAGAGGGCCACGAGACTTCGACCAGCGCGCAAAAATGGAGGCTCTAGACCCTTCCAGAGCCGAGATATCGGATGTCAAAGTTTTGACCTGAAAAAAAAACACAAGGGGTAACACTGTCGTTTTTGGCCGAAATTTTGACCCCCTCCGATCGTCTTGAAACTCTGGATTCTGACAGAGGGCCACGAGACTTCGACCAGCGCGCAAAAATGGAGGCTCTAGACCCTTCCAGAGCCGAGATATCGGATGTCAAAGTTTTGACCTGAAAAAAAAACATAAGGGGTAACACTGTCGTTTTTGGCCGAAATTTTGACCCCCTCCGATCTTCTTGAAACTCTGGATTCTGACAGAGGGCCACGAGACTTCGACTAGCGCGCAAAAATGGAGGCTCTAGACCCTTCCAGAGCCGAGATATCGGATGTCAAAGTTTTGACCTGAAAAAAAAAACATAAGGGGTAACACTGTCGTTTTTGGCCAAAATTTTGACCCCATCCGATCTTCTTGAAACTCTGGATTCTGACAGAGGGCCACGAGACTTCGACCAGCGCGCAAAAATGGAGGCTCTAGACCCTTCCAGAGCCGAGATATCGGATGTCAAAGTTTTGAAATGAAAAAAAAAACATAAGGGGTAACACTGTCGTTTTTGGACGAAATTTTGACCCCCTCCGATCTTCTTGAAACTCTGGATTCTGACAGAGGGGCACGAGACTTCGACCAGCGCGCAAAAATGGAGGCTCTAGACCCTTCCAGAGCCGAGATATCGGATGTCAAAGTTTTGACCTGAAAAAAAAACATAAGGGGTAACACTGTCGTTTTTGGCCGAAATTTTGACCCCCTCCGATCTTCTTGAAACTCTGGATTCTGACAGAGGGCCACGAGACTTCGACCAGCGCGCAAAAATGGAGGCTCTCGACCCTTCCAGAGCCGAGATATAGGATGTCAAAGTTTTGACCTGAAAAAAAAAAAAAAAACAGAAGGGGTAACACTGTCGTTTTTGGCCGAAATTTTGACCCCCTCCGATCTTCTTGAAACTCTGGATTCTGACAGAGGGCCACGAGACTTCGACCAGCGCGCAAAAATGGAGGCTCTATACCCTTCCAGAGCCGAGATATCGGATGTCAAAGTTTTGACCTGAAAAAAAAACATAAGGGGTAACACTGTCGTTTTTGGCCGAAATTTTGACCCCCTTCGATCTTCTTGAAACTCTGGATTCTGACAGAGGGCCACGAGACTTCGACCAGCGCGCAAAAATGGAGGCTCTAGACCCTTCCAGAGCCGAGATATCGGATGTCAAAGTTTTGACCTGAAAAAAAAAAACATAAGGGGTAACACTGTCGTTTTTGGCCGAAATTTTGACCCCCTCTGATCTTCTTGAAACTCTGGATTCTGACAGAGGGCCACGAGACTTCGACCAGCGCGCAAAAATGGAGGCTCTAGACCCTTCCAGAGCCGAGATATCGGATGTTAAAGTTTTGACCTGAAAAAAAAACATAAGGGGTAACACTGTCATTTTTGGCCGAAATTTTGACCCCCTCCGATCTTCTTGAAACTCTGGATTCTGACAGAGGGCCACGAGACTTCGACCAGCGCGCAAAAATGGAGGCTCTAGACCCTTCCAGAGTCGAGATATCGGATGTCAAAGTTTTGACCTGAAAAAAAAAACATAAGGGGTAACACTGTCGTTTTTGGCCAAAATTTTGACCCCCTCCGATCGTCTTGAAACTCTGGATTCTGACAGAGGGCCACGAGACTTCGACCAGCGCGCAAAAATGGAGGCTCTAGACCCTTCCAGAGCCGAGATATCGGATGTCAAAGTTTTGACCTGAAAAAAAAAACATAAGGGGTAACACTGTCGTTTTTGGCCGAAATTTTGACCCCCTCCGATCTTCTTGAAACTCTGGATTCTGACAGAGGGCCACGAGACTTCGACCAGCGCGCAAAAATGGAGGCTCTAGACCCTTCCAGAGCCGAGATATCGGATGTCAAAGTTTTGACCTGAAAAAAAAAACATAAGGGGTAACACTGTCGTTTTTGGCCGAAATTTTGACCCCCTCCGATCTTCTTGAAACTCTGGATTCTGACAGAGGGCCACGAGACTTCGACCAGCGCGCAAAAATGGAGGCTCTAGACCCTTCCAGAGCCGAGATATCGGATGTCAAAGTTTTGACCTGAAAAAAAAAACATAAGGGGTAACACTGTCGTTTTTGGCCAAAATTTTGACCCCATCCGATCTTCTTGAAACTCTGGATTCTGACAGAGGGCCACGAGACTTCGACCAGCGCGCAAAAATGGAGGCTCTAGACCCTTCCAGAGCCGAGATATCGGATGTCAAAGTTTTGACCTGAAAAAAAAACATAAGGGGTAACACTGTCGTTTTTGGCCGAAATTTTGACCCCCTCCGATCTTCTTGAAACTCTGGATTCTGACAGAGGGCCACGAGACTTCGACCAGCGCGCAAAAATGGAGGCTCTAGACCCTTCCAGAGCCGAGATATCGGATGTCAAAGTTTTGACCTGAAAAAAAAAAAACATAAGGGGTAACACTGTCGTTTTTGGCCGAAATTTTGACCCCCTCCGATCTTCTTGAAACTCTGCATTCTGACAGAGGGCCACGAGACTTCGACCAGCGCGCAAAAATGGAGGCTCTAGACCCTTCCAGAGCCGAGATATCGGATGTCAAAGTTTTGACCTGAAAAAAAAAAAAAACATAAGGGGTAACACTGTCGTTTTTGGCCGAAATTTTGACCCCCTCCGATCTTCTTGAAACTCTGGATTCTGACAGAGGGCCACGAGACTTCGACCAGCGCGCAAAAATGGAGGCTCTAGACCCTTCCAGAGACGAGATATCGGATGTCAAAGTTTTGACCTGAGAAAAAAAACATAAGGGGTAACACTGTCGTTTTTGGCCGAAATTTTGACCCCCTCCGATCTTCTTGAAACTCTGGATTCTGACAGAGGGCCACGAGACTTCGACCAGCGCGCAAAAATGGAGGCTCTAGACCCTTCCAGAGCCGAGATATCGGATGTCAAAGTTTTGACCTGAAAAAAAAAAACATAAGGGGTAACACTGTCGTTTTTGGCCGAAATTTTGACCCCCTCCGATCTTCTTGAAACTCTGGATTCTGACAGAGGGCCACGAGACTTCGACCAGCGCGCAAAAATGGATGCTCTAGACCCTTCCAGAGCCGAGATATCGGATGTCAAAGTTTTGACCTGAAAAAAAAACATAAGGGGTAACACTGTCGTTTTTGGCTGAAATTTTGACCCCCTCCGATCTTCTTGAAACTCTGGATTCTGACAGAGGGCCACGAGACTTCGACCAGCGCGCAAAAATGGAGGCTCTAGACCCTTCCAGAGCCGAGATATCGGATGTCAAAGTTTTGACCTGAAAAAAAACATAAGGGGTAACACTGTCGTTTTTGGCCGAAATTTTGACCCCCTCCGATCTTCTTGAAACTCTGGATTCTGACAGAGGGCCACGAGACTTCGACCAGCGCGCAAAAATTGAGGCTCTATACCCTTCCAGAGCCGAGATATCGGATGTCAAAGTTTTGACCTGAAAAAAAAAACATAAGGGGTAACACTGTCGTTTTTGGCCGAAATTTTGACCCCCTCCGATCTTCTTGAAACTCTGGATTCTGACAGAGGGCCACGAGACTTCGACCAGCGCGCAAAAATTGAGGCTCTAGACCCTTCCAGAGCCGAGATATCGGATGTCAAAGTTTTGACCTGAAAAAAAAACATAAGGGGTAACACTGTCGTTTTTGGCCGAAATTTTGACCCCCTCCGATCTTCTTGAAACTCTGGATTCTGACAGAGGGCCACGAGACTTCGACCAGCGCGCAAAAATGGAGGCTCTAGACCCTTCCAGAGCTGAGATATCGGATGTCAAAGTTTTGACCTGAAAAAAAAACATAAGGGGTAACACTGTCGTTTTTGGCCGAAATTTTGACCCCCTCCGATCTTCTTGAAACTCTGGATTCTGACAGAGGGCCACGAGACTTCGACCAGCGCGCAAAAATGGAGGCTCTAGACCCTTCCAGAGCCGAGATATCGGATGTCAAAGTTTTGACCTGAAAAAAAAAATGTAAGGGGTAACACTGTCGTTTTTGGCCGAAATTTTGACCCCCTTCGATCTTCTTGAAACTCTGGATTCTGACAGAGGGCCACGAGACTTCGACCAGCGCGCAAAAATGGAGGCTCTAGACCCTTCCAGAGCCGAGATATCGGATGTCAAAGTTTTGACCTGAAAAAAAAAACATAAGGGGTAACACTGTCGTTTTTGGCCGAAATTTTGACCCCCTCTGATCTTCTTGAAACTCTGGATTCTGACAGAGGGCCACGAGACTTCGACCAGCGCGCAAAAATGGAGGCTCTAGACCCTTCCAGAGCCGAGATATCGGATGTCAAAGTTTTGACCTGAAAAAAAAACATAAGGGGTAACACTGTCGTTTTTGGCCGAAATTTTGACCCCCTCCGATCTTCTTGAAACTCTGGATTCTGACAGAGGGCCACGAGACTTCGACCAGCGCTCAAAAATGGAGGCTCTAGACCCTTCCAGAGCCGAGATATCGGATGTCAAAGTTTTGACCTGAAAAAAAAAAAAACATAAGGTAACACTGTCGTTTTTTGACTCTTGTGCATGCTAATGTAGTGTACATTTCATGTATTGTACATTTGTAAATTGAGGCTGTAGACACTTCCAGAGCTGAGATATTGAAACTCAAAATTTTGACCAGAAAAAAAAATGACAGTGTTACCCCTTATGTTTTTTTTTCGGGGGGTGAAAAATTAAGTTTCTCCAATCTTCTCAAAACTCTGGATTCTGATAGACGGCCACGAGACACGGACCTGGGTGCAAAAATTAAGGCTGTAGACCCTTCCAGAGCTGAGATATTGAAACCCAAAATTTTGACCAGAAAAAAAAAATGACAGTGTTACCCCTTATGTTTTTTTTCGGGGGGTGAAAAATTAAGTTTCTCCAATCTTTTCAAAACTCTGGATTCTGATAGAGGGCCACGAGATATGGACCTGGGTGCAAAAATTGAGGCTGTAGACCCTTCCAGAGCTGGTCTGAGTGTTGTGATTCCATGTGGGAAACCTGGGTTCAAATCACACTCTTGTAACGCTTTAGTTTCACTGGATTGTCGAAGTAAGACATGCTCCCAAAAAAAGAAGAGTGAGTGTGCAAGCTACAGTGGCTCAGTGGTCTGAGTGTTATGGTTTCATGTGGAAAACCAGGGTTCAAGCCTCACTCTTACCATGCTTTAGTTTCACTGGCTTTGTCCAAGAAAGACATGTTCCCAAAAAGGAAGTGTGAGCGTGTGTGGTCCAGTGGCTCAGTGGTCTGAGTCTTGTGATTCCATGTGGGAAACCTGGATTCGAATCACGCTTTTGTGATGCTTTAGTTTCACTGGATTGTCGAAGTCGACATGTTCCCAACTCGTCCACATGCTCCCAAAAAAAGGAGAGTGAGTGTGCAAGCTCCAGTGGCTCAGTGGTCTGAGTGTTATGGTTCCATGTGGGAAACCAGGGTTTGAGCCTCACTCTTACCATGCTTTAGTTTCAAGGGGTTTGTCCAAGAGAGAAAAAGACTTGCTCCCAAAAAATTAAGTATGTGTGTGGATGGTCCAGTGGCTCAGTGGGTGAGCTCTCACTCCCCAGTTGGGAGGTTCCTGGTTCAAGACTAGGCTGGACACTGAAGCAAGTGATGGTTGCAGGATGGAGGAGGATGGAGGAGTATCTAGGATGAGATCTATAGATAATAGTGTGTATGAGGTAAGAAATAAAATATTTTTTTGTGCATGGTAATGTAGTGTACATTTTATTTATTCCAAAATTAAAATTTTGGTTAAGTCCAACAAAAAAATGCCTCTCTCTGCAGCAACACCGCTGCTGGATATCGTCCCAGAAATCCCCAGGGGGAGGAGTTAGGTTATTTCCTCCCCCCTTCGTGTCCTGACCGTCTCTCGTCCCCCAGCTGCAGATCTGGAGGATGTTCGTCAACGCAACCATGCTTCACGGTCCAGCCCGGTCTAGAACCAGGAACATCCCAACCTCCTGATTCGGGAGTGAGAGCTCAACCACGGAGCCACTGGACCATCCACACTCAAACTTCTTTTTTTTGGGAGCATGTCTTCTTTATTTGGACCAAAACGGTGAAAGAAGAGTTTTACCAACAAGAGACTCGAACCAGGATTCTCCACACGAGAGCGCAATGCTCACACCACTGAGCCACGGGACCATACATACTCATACTTAATTTTTTGGGACCATGTCTTTTTCTCTCTTGGACAAACCCGTTGAAAACTAAAGCACAATAAGAGTGAGGCTCGAACCCTGGTTTCCCACATGGAATCACAACACTCAGACCACTGAGCCACTGGACCATCCACACTCAAACTTCTTATTTTGGGAGCATATCTTCTTTATTTGGACCAAACCGGTGAAAGAAGAGTTTTACCAACAAGAGAGTCGAACCAGGATTCTCCACACAAGAGCGCAACGCTCACACCACTGAGCCACTGGACCATACGAAGAGTTCAGATGCAAAAGCCTCTAAGTGCCATTTGAAATTTTCTTCTAAAATAATCATTTTTATCAAGCTTGTATATTTAAGTTCAGTAATGTCACTTAAATGGCAATGAAGATTACCTATTAATTGTTATTTAAGTGAAATTACTGAACTTAAATATACAAGCTTGATAAAAATGATCATTTTAGAAGAAAATTTCAAATGGCACTTAGAGGCTTTTGCATCTGAACTCGTCATACACACTCATACTTAATTTTTTGGGAGCATGTCTTTTTCTCTCTTGGACAAACCCGTTGAAACTAAAGCATGATAAGAGTGAGGCTTGAACCCTGGTTTCCCACTTGGAATCACAACACTCAAACCACTGAGCCACAGGAGCTTCTTCATTTCAATGTTTCTGTTTGTCTCAAAAAATAACACTAAAGTAATTTCACCCGCAAAAGTGAGATTTGAACCAGGATTTTCAACACAGAACAGCAACGCTTTTTACCACTGAACCACTTACAGTTAGATGTCCTTCCTGAAGATTTGTTCTTTTATTTGGACCAAACCATTCAAACTAAAAATGTTTACCATCAAGAGACTCAAACCTGGATTCTCCACACGAGAGACTGACACTCACACCACTGAGCCACTGGACCTTCAGCCCTCACACACCTTTTTTTTTTTTTTTTTTTTTTTTTTTTGTCTTAAACAATCAAACTCTCACTCTCACAAATGCTCACTCTATCAACATGATAGAGTAACACTCTAACCACTGAGCCATTCAAGCTTCCACTCTTTCACTTTATTTTGCAGACATGTCTTTTTTATTTGGACAAAACCATTCAAAATAAAGCATTTTATTGCAAAGAGGTGGACTTGAACCCAAATCCTCAACATGATAGAGGAACACTCTAACCACTGACCCATTCAAGCTTCCACTCTTTCACTTTATTTTGCAGCCATGTCTTTTTTATTTGGCCAAAACCCTTCAAAATAAAGCATTTTAATGCAAAAAGTGGGACTTGAACACATATTCTCAACATGATAGAGGAACACTCTAACCACGGAGCCATTCAAGCTTCCACTCTTTCACTTTATTTTGCAGGCATGTCTTTTTTATTTGGACAAAACCCTTCAAAATAAAGCATTTTAATGCTAAGAGTGGGACTAGAACCCAAAGCCTCAACATGATAGTGTAATACTCTAACCACTGAGCCATTCATGCTTCTACTCTTTCACTTTATTTTGCAGGAATTTCTTTTTTATTTGGACAAAACCATTCAAATTAAAGAATTATAATGCTAAGAGCAGGACTTGAACCCAAATCTTCAACATGATAGAGTAACACTCTAACCACTGAGCCATTCAAGCTTCCATTCTTTCACTTTATTTTGCAGGGATTTATTTTTATTTGGACAAAACCCTTCAAAATAAAGAATTTTAATGCTAAGAGCCCTCTATCAGAATCCAGAGTTTTGAGAAGATTGGAGAAACTTAATTTTTCACCCCCCGAAAAAAAAACATAAGGGGTAACACTGTCATTTTTTTTTTCTGGTCAAAATTTTGAGTTTCAATATCTCAGCTCTGGAAGGGTCTACAGCCTCAATTTTTGCACCCAGGTCTATTTCTCGTGGCCCTCTATCAGAATCCAGAGTTTTGAGAAGATTGGAAAAACTTAATTTTTCACCCCCCGAAAAAAAACATAAGGGGTAACACTGTCATTTTTTTTCTGGTCAAAATTTTGAGTTTCAATATCTCAGCTCTGGAAGGGTCTACAGCCTCAATTTTTGCACACAGGTCCATGTCTAGTGGCCCTCTATCAGAATCCAGAGTTTTGAGAAGATTGGAGAAACTTAATTTTTCACCCCCCAAAAAAAAACATAAGGGGTAACACTGTCATTTTTTTTTTCTGGTCAAAATTTTGAGTTTCAATATCTCAGCTCTGGAAGGGTCTGGAGCCTCAATTTTTGCACCCAGGTCCATGTCTCGTGGCCCTCTATCAGAATCCAGAGTTTTGAGAAGATTGGAGAAACTTAATATTTCACCCCACGAAAAAAACATAAGGGGTAACACTGTCATTTTTTTTCTAGTCAAAATTTTGAGTTTCAATATCTCAGCTCTGGAAGGGTCTAGAGCCTCAATTTTTGCACCCAGGTCCATGTCTCGTAGCCCTCTATCAGAATCCAGAGTTTTGAGAAGATTGGAGAAACTTAATTTTTCACCCCCCGAAAAAAAACATAAGGGGTAACACTGTCATTTTTTTTTTCTGGTCAAAATTTTGAGTTTCAATATCTCAGCTCTGGAAGGGTCTAGAGCCTCAATTTTTGCACCCAGGTCCATGTATTGTGGCCCTCTATCAGAATCCAGAGTTTTGAGAAGATTGGAGAAACTTAATTTTTCACCCCCCGAAAAAAAACATAAGGGGTAACACTGTCATTTTTTTTTTTCTGGTCAAAATTTTGAGCTTCAATATCTTAGCTCTGGAAGGGTATAGAGCCTCAATTTTTGCACCCAGCCAGGTCCATGTCTCGTGGCCCTCTATCAGAATCCAGAGTTTTGAGAAGATTGGAGAAACTTAATTTTTCACCCCCCGAAAAAAAACATAAGGGGTAACACTGTCATTTTTTTTTTCTGGTCAAAATTTTGAGTTTCAATATCTCAGCTCTGGAAGGGTCTAGAGCCTCAATTTTTGCACCCAGGTCCATGTATCGTGGCCCTCTATCAGAATCCAGAGTTTTGAGAAGATTGGAGAAACTTAATTTTTCACCCCCCGAAAAAAACATAAGGGGTAACACTGTCATTTTTTTTTTTCTGGTCAAAATTTTGAGTTTCAATATCTCAGCTCTGGAAGGGTCTAGAGCCTCAATTTTTGCACCCAGGTCCATGTCTCGTGGCCCTCTATCAGAATCCAGAGTTTTGAGAAGATTGGAGAAACTTAATTTTTCACCCCCCGAAAAAAAACATAAGGGGTAACACTGTCATTTTTTTTTCTAGTCAAAATTTTGAGTTTCAATATCTCAGCTCTGGAAGGGTCTAGAGCCTCAATTTTTGCACCCAGGTCCATGTCTCGTGGCCCTCTATCAGAATCCAGAGTTTTGAGAAGATTGGAGAAACTTAATTTTTCACCCCCCGAAAAAAACGTAAGGGGTAACACTGTCATTTTTTTTTCTGGTCAAAATTTTGAGTTTCAATATCTCAGCTCTGGAAGGGTCTAGAGCCTCAATTTTTGCACCCAGGTCCATGTATCGTGGCCCTCTATCAGAATCCAGAGTTTTGAGAAGATTGGAGAAACTTAATTTTTCACCCCCCGAAAAAAAACATAAGGGGTAACACTGTCATTTTTTTTTTTCTGGTCAAAATTTTGAGTTTCAATATCTCAGCTCTGGAAGGGTCTGGAGCCTCAATTTTTGCACCCAGGTCCATGTCTCGTGGCCCTCTATCAGAATCCAGAGTTTTGAGAAGATTGGAGAAACTTAATTTTTCACCCCCCGAAAAAAAACATAAGGGGTAACACTGTCATTTTTTTTTTCTAGTCAAAATTTTGAGTTTCAATATCTCAGCTCTGGAAGGTTCTAGAGCCTCAATTTTTGCACCCAGGTCCATGTCTCGTGGCCCTCTATCAGAATCCAGAGTTTTGAGAAGATTGGAGAAACTTAATTTTTCACCCCCCGAAAAAAACATAAGGGGTAACACTGTCATTTTTTTTTCTGGTCAAAATTTTGAGTTTCAATATCTCAGCTCTGGAAGGGTCTAGAGCTTCAATTTTTGCACCCAGGTCCATGTATCGTGGCCCTCTATCAGAATCCAGAGTTTTGAGAAGATTGGAGAAACTTAATTTTTCACCCCACGAAAAAAAACATAAGGGGTAACACTGTCATTTTTTTTTTCTAGTCAAAATTTTGAGTTTCAATATCTCAGCTCTGGAAGGGTCTAGAGCCTCAATTTTTGCACCCAGGTCCATGTCTCGTAGCCCTCTATCAGAATCCAGAGTTTTGAGAAGATTGGAGAAACTTAATTTTTCACCCCCCGAAAAAAAACATAAGGGGTAACACTGTCATTTTTTTTTTCTGGTCAAAATTTTGAGTTTCAATATCTCAGCTCTGGAAGGGTCTAGAGCCTCAATTTTTGCACCCAGGTCCATGTATTGTGGCCCTCTATCAGAATCCAAAGTTTTGAGAAGATTGGAGAAACTTAATTTTTCACCCCCCGAAAAAAAACATAAGGGGTAACACTGTCATTTTTTTTTTCTGGTCAAAATTTTGAGCTTCAATATCTCAGCTCTGGAAGGGTATAGAGCCTCAATTTTTGCACCCAGGTCCATGTCTCGTGGCCCTCTATCAGAATCCAGAGTTTTGAGAAGATTGGAGAAACTTAATTTTTCACCCCCCGAAAAAAAACATAAGGGGTAACACTGTCATTTTTTTTTTCTGGTCAAAATTTTGAGTTTCAATATCTCAGCTCTGGAAGGGTCTAGAGCCTCAATTTTTGCACCCAGGTCCATGTATTGTGGCCCTCTATCAGAATCCAGAGTTTTGAGAAGATTGGAGAAACTTAATTTTTCACCCCCCGAAAAAAAACATAAGGGGTAACACTGGCATTTTTTTTTTCTAGTCAAAATTTTGAGTTTCAATATCTCAGCTCTGGAAGGGTCTAGAGCCTCAATTTTTGCACATAGGTCCATGTCTCGTAGCCCTCTATCAGAATCCAGAGTTTTGAGAAGATTGGAGAAATTTAATTTTTCACCCCCCGAAAAAAAACGTAAGGGGTAACACTGTCATTTTTTTTTTCTGGTCAAAATTTTGAGTTTCAATATCTCAGCTCTGGAAGCGTATAGAGCCTCAATTTTTGCACCCAGGTCCATGTCTCGTGGCCCTCTATCAGAATTCAGAGTTTTGAGAAGATTGGAGAAACTTAATTTTTCACCCCCCGAAAAAAAACGTAAGGGGTACCACTGTCATTTTTTTTTCTGGTCAAAATTTTGAGTTTCAATATCTCAGCTCTGGAAGGGTCTAGAGCCTCAATTTTTGCACCCAGGTCCATGTCTCGTGGCCCTCTATCAGAATCCAGAGTTTTGAGAAGATTGGAGAAACTTAATTTTTCACCCCCCGAAAAAAAACATAAGGGGTAACACTGTCATTTTTTTTTCTAGTCAAAATTTTGAGTTGCAATATCTCAGCTCTGGAAGGGTCTAGAGCCTCAATTTTTGCACCCAGGTCCATGTCTCGTGGCCCTCTATCAGACTCCAGAGTTTTGAGAAGATTGGAGAAACTTAATTTTTCACCCCCCGAAAAAAAACATAAGGGGTAACACTGCCATTTTTTTTTCTGGTCAAAATTTTGAGTTTCAATATCTCAGCTCTGGAAGGGTATAGAGCCTCAATTTTTGCACCCAGGTCCATGTCTCGTGGCCCTCTATCAAAATCCAGAGTTTTGAGAAGATTGGAGAAACTTAATTTTTCACCCCCCGAAAAAAACATAAGGGGTAACACTGTCATTTTTTTTTCTAGTCAAAATTTTGAGTTTGAATATCTCAGCTCTGGAAGGGTCTAGAGCCTCAATTTTTGCACCCAGGTCCATGTCTCGTGGCCATCTATCAAAATCCAGAGTTTTGAGAAGATTGGAGAAACTTAATTTTTCACCCCCCGAAAAAAACATAAGGGGTAACACTGTCATTTTTTTTTTTCTAGTCAAAATTTTGAGTTTCAATATTTCAGCTCTGGAAGGGTCTAGAGC
The DNA here is from genome assembly GCA_038021265.1 of Cyprinella venusta. Classification (NCBI taxonomy): domain Eukaryota; kingdom Metazoa; phylum Chordata; class Actinopteri; order Cypriniformes; family Leuciscidae; genus Cyprinella; species Cyprinella venusta. The sequence continues at coordinate 19,022,383 of CM075873.1, read as the reverse complement.
CTCAATTTTTGCACCCAGGTCCATGTCTCGTGGCCCTCAATCAGAATCCAGAGTTTTGAGAAGATTGGAGAAACTTAATTTTTCACCCCCCGAAAAAAAAAAAACAAGGGGTAACACTGTCATTTTTTTTTTCTGGTCAAATTTTTGAGTTTCAATATCTCAGCTCTGGAAGGGTCTAGAGCCTCAATTTTTGCACCCAGGTCCATGTATCGTGGCCCTCTATCAGAATCCAGAGTTTTGAGAAGATTGGAGAAACTTAATTTTTCACCCCCCGAAAAAAAAACATAAGGGGTAACACTGTCATTTTTTTTTTCTGGTCAAAATTTTGAGTTTCAATATCTCAGCTCTGGAAGGGTCTGGAGCCTCAATTTTTGCACCCAGGTCCATGTATCGTGGCCCTCTATCAGAATCCAGAGTTTTGAGAAGATTGGAGAAACTTAATTTTTCACCCCACGAAAAAAAACATAAGGGGTAACACTGTCATTTTTTTTCTAGTCAAAATTTTGAGTTTCAATATCTCAGCTCTGGAAGGGTCTAGAGCCTCAATTTTTGCACCCAGGTCCATGTCTCGTAGCCCTCTATCAGAATCCAGAGTTTTGAGAAGATTGGAGAAACTTAATTTTTCACCCCCCGAAAAAAAACGTAAGGGGTAACACTGTCATTTTTTTTTTCTGGTCAAAATTTTGAGCTTCAATATCTCAGCTCTGGAAGGGTATAGAGCGTCAATTTTTGCACCCAGGTCCATGTCTCGTGGCCCTCTATCAGAATCCAGAGTTTTGAGAAGATTGGAGAAACTTAATTTTTCACCCCCCGAAAAAAAAACATAAGGGGTAACACTGTCATTTTTTTTTCTGGTCAAAATTTTGAGTTTCAATATCTCAGCTCTGGAAGGGTCTAGAGCCTCAATTTTTGCACCCAGGTCCATGTCTCGTGGCCCTCTATCAGAATCCAGAGTTTAGAGAGGATTGGAGAAACTTAATTTTTCACCCCCCGAAAAAAAACATAAGGGGTAACACTGTCATTTTTTTTTTCTGGTCAAAATTTTGAGTTTCAATATCTCAGCTCTGGAAGGGTCTAGAGCCTCAATTTTTGCACCCAGGTCAATGTCTCGTGGCCCTCTATCAGAATCCAGAGTTTTGAGAAGATTGGAGAAACTTAATTTTTTACCCCCCGAAAAAAAACATAAGGGGTAACACTGTAATTTTTTTTTCTGCTCAAAATTTTGAGTTTCAATATCTCAGCTCTGGAAGGGTCTAGAGCCTCAATTTTTGCACCCAAGTCCATGTCTCGTGGCCCTCTATCAGAATCCAGAGTTTTGAGAAGATTGGAGAAACTTAATTTTTCACCCCCCGAAAAAATAAAAACATAAGGGGTAACACTGTCATTTTTTTTTCTAGTTAAAATTTTGAGTTTCAATATCTCAGCTCTGGAAGGGTCTAGAGCCTCAATTTTTGCACCCAGGTCCATGTCTCGTGGCCCTCTATCAGAATCCAGAGTTTTGAGAAGATTGGAGAAACTTAATTTTTCACCCCCCGAAAAAAAACATAAGGGGTAACACTGTCATTTTTTTTTCTAGTCAAAATTTTGAGATTCAATATCTCAGCTCTGGAAGGGTCTAGAGCCTCAATTTTTGCACCCAGGTCCATGTATCGTGGCCCTCTATCAGAATCCAGAGTTTTGAGAAGATTGGAGAAACTTAATTTTTCACCCCCCGAAAAAAAACGTAAGGGGTAACACTGTCATTTTTTTCTCTGGTCAAAATTTTGAGTTTCAATATCTCAGCTCTGGAAGGGTCTAGAGCCTCAATTTTTGCACCCAGGCCCATGTCTCGTGGCCCTCTATCAGAATCCAGAGTTTTGAGAAGATTGGAGAAACTTAATTTTTCACCCCCCGAAAAAAAACATAAGGGGTAACACTGTCATTTTTTTTTTCTAGTCAAAATTTTGAGATTCAATATCTCAGCTCTGGAAGGGTCTAGAGCCTCAATTTTTGCACCCAGGTCCATGTATCGTGGCCCTCTATCAGAATCCAGAGTTTTGAGAAGATTGGAGAAACTTAATTTTTCACCCCCCGAAAAAAAACGTAAGGGGTAACACTGTCATTTTTTTTTCCTGGTCAAAATTTTGAGTTTCAATATCTCAGCTCTGTAAGGGTCTAGAGCCTCAATTTTTGCACCCAGGTCCATGTCTCATGGCCCTCTATCAGAATCCAGAGTTTTGAGAAGATTGGAGAAACTTAATTTTTCACCCCTCGAAAAAAAAAAAACATAAGGGGTAACAATATCATTTTTTTTTTCTAGTCAAAATTTTGAGTTTCAATATCTCAGCTCTGGAAGGGTCTAGAGCCTCAATTTTTGCACCCAGGTCCATGTCTCGTGGCCCTCTATCAGAATCCAGAGTTTTGAGAAGATTGGAGAAACTTAATTTTTCACCCCCCGAAAAAAAACATAAGGGGTAACACTGTCATTTTTTTTTCTGGTCAAAATTTTGAGTTTCAATATCTCAGCTCTGTAAGGGTCTAGAGCCTCAATTTTTGCACCCAGGTCCATGTCTCGTGGCCCTCTATCAGAATCCAGAGTTTTGAGAAGATTGGAGAAACTTAATTTTTCACCCCCCGAAAAAATAAAAACATAAGGGGTAACACTGTCATTTTTTTTTCTAGTTAAAATTTTGAGTTTCAATATCTCAGCTCTGGAAGGGTCTAGAGCCTCAATTTTTGCACCCAGGTCCATGTCTCGTGGCCCTCTATCAGAATCCAGAGTTTTGAGAAGATTGGAGAAACTTAATTTTTCACCCCCCGAAAAAAAACGTAAGGGGTAACACTGTCATTTTTTTTTTCTGGTCAAAATTTTGAGTTTCAATATCTCAGCTCTGTAAGGGTCTAGAGCCTCAATTTTTGCACCCAGGTCCATGTCTCATGGCCCTCTATCAGAATCCGGAGTTTTGAGAAGATTGGAGAAACTTAATTTTTCACCCCTCGAAAAAAAAAAACCATAAGGGGTAACAATATCATTTTTTTTTTCTAGTCAAAATTTTGAGTTTCAATATCTCAGCTCTGGAAGGGTCTAGAGCCTCAATTTTTGCACCCAGGTCCATTTCTCGTGGCCCTCTATCAGAATCCAGAGTTTTGAGAAGATTGGAGAAACTTAATTTTTCACCCCCTGAAAAAAAAAACATAAGGGGTAACACTGTCATTTTTTTTCTGGTCAAAATTTTGAGTTTCAATATCTCAGCTCTGGAAGGGTCTAGAGCCTCAACTTTTGCACCCAGGTCCATGTCTCGTGGCCCTCTATCAGAATCCAGAGTTTTGAGAAGATTGGAGAAACTTAATTTTTCACCCCCCGAAAAAAAAAACATAAGGGGTAACACTGTCATTTTTTTTCTGGTCAAAATTTTGAGTTTCAATATCTCAGCTCTGGAAGGGTCTAGAGCCTCAATTTTTGCACCCAGGTCCATGTCTCGAGGCCCTCTATCAGAATCCAGAGTTTTGAGAAGATTGGAGAAACCTAATTTTTCACCCCCCGAAAAAAAACATAAGGGGTAACACTGTCATTTTTTTTTCTGGTCAAAATTTTGAGTTTCAATATCTCAGCTCTGGAAGGGTCTAGAGCCTCAACTTTTGCACCCAGGTCCATGTCTCGTGGCCCTCTATCAGAATCCAGAGTTTTGAGAAGATTGGAGAAACTTAATTTTTCACCCCCCGAAAAAAAAACGTAAGGGGTAACACTGTCATTTTTTTTTCTGGTCAAAATTTTGAGTTTCAATATCTCAGCTCTGGAAGGGTCCAGAGCCTCAATTTTTGCACCCAGGTCCATGTCTCGTGGCCCTCTATCAAAATCCAGAGTTTTGAGAAGATTGGAGAAACTTAATTTTTCACCCCCCGAAAAAAAAACGTAAGGGGTAACACTGTCATTTTTTTTTCTGGTCAAAATTTTGAGTTTCAATATCTCAGCTCTGGAAGGGTCCAGAGCCTCAATTTTTGCACCCAGGTCCATGTCTCGTGGCCCTCTATCAAAATCCAGAGTTTTGAGAAGATTAGAGAAACTTAATTTTTCACCCCCCGAAAAAAAACATAAGGGGTAACACTGTCATTTTTTTCTAGTCAAAATTTTGAGTTTCAATATCTCAGCTCTGGAAGGGTCTAGAGCCTCAATTTTTGCACCCAGGCCCATGTATCGTGGCCCTCTATCAGAATCCAGAGTTTTGAGAAGATTGGAGAAACTTAATTTTTCACACCCCGAAAAAAAAACGTAAGGGGTAACAATGTAATTTTTTTTTTCTGGTCAAAATTTTGAGTTTCAATATCTCAGCTCTAGAAGGGTATAGAGCCTCAATTTTTGCACCCAGGTCCATGTCTCGTGGCCCTCTATCAGAATCCAGAGTTTTGAGAAGATTGGAGAAACTTAATTTTTCACCCCTCGAAAAAAAAAAACATAAGGGGTAACACTGTCATTTTTTTTTCTAGTCAAAATTTTGGGTTTCAATATCTCAGCTCTGGAAGGGTCTAGAGCCTCAATTTTTGCACCCAGGTCCATGTATTGTGGCCCTCTATCAGAATCCAGAGTTTTGAGAAGATTGGAGAAACGTAATTTTTCACCCCCCCGAAAAAAAAACATAAGGGGTAACACTGTCATTTTTTAATTCTGGTCAAAATTTTGAGTTTCAATATCTCAGCTCTGGAAGGGTCTAGAGCCTCAATTTTTGCACCCAGGTCCATGTATCGTGGCCCTCAATCAGAATCCAGAGTTTTGAGAAGATTGGAGAAACTTAATTTTTCACGCCTCGAAAAAAAAAAAAAAACATAAGGGGTAACACTGTCATTTTTTTTTCTAGTTAAAATTTTGAGTTTCAATATCTCAGCTCTGGAAGGGTCTAGAGCCTCAATTTTTGCACCCAGGTCCATGTATCGTGGCCCTCAATCAGAATCCAGAGTTTTGAGAAGATTGGAGAAACTTAATTTTTCACGCCTCGAAAAAAAAAAAACATAAGGGGTAACACTGTCATTTTTTTTTTCTAGTTAAAATTTTGAGTTTCAATATCTCAGCTCTGGAAGGGTATAGAGCCTCAATTTTTGCACCCAGGTCCATGTCTCGTGGCCCTCTATCAGAATCCAGCGTTTTGAGAAGATTGGAGAAACTTAATTTTTCATCCCTTAAAAAAAAAAACGTAAGGGGTAACACTGTCATTTTTTTTTCTGGTCAAAATTTTGAGTTTCAATATCTCAGCTCTGGAAGGGTCTAGAGCCTCAATTTTTGCACCCAGGTCCATGTCTCGTGGCCCTCTATCAGAATCCAGAGTTTTGAGAAGATTGGAGAAACTTAATTTTTCACCCCCCGAAAAAAAAAACATAAGGGGTAACACTGTCATTTTTTTTCTGGTCAAAATTTTGAGTTTCAATATCTCAGCTCTGGAAGGGTCTAGAGCCTCAATTTTTGCACCCAGGTCCATGTCTCGTGGCCCTCTATCAGAATCCAGAGTTTTGAGAAGATTGGAGAAACTTAATTTTTCACCCCCCGAAAAAAAAACATAAGGGGTAACACTGTCATTTTTTTTCTGGTCAAAATTTTGAGTTTCAATATCTCAGCTCTGGAAGGGTCTAGAGCCTCAATTTTTGCACCCAGGTCCATGTATCGTGGCCCTCTATCAGAATCCAGAGTTTTGAGAAGATTGGATAAACTTAATTTTTTACCCCCCGAAAAAAAACATAAGGGGTAACAGTCATTTTTTTCTAGTCAAAATTTTGAGTTTCAATATCTCAGCTCTGGAAGGGTCTAGAGCCTCAATTTTTGCACCCAGGTCCATGTCTCGTGGCCCTCTATCAGAATCCAGAGTTTTGAGAAGATTGGAGAAACTTAATTTTTCACCCCCCGAAAAAAAAAAAACATAAGGGGTAACACTGTCATTTTTTTTTTTTTCTAGTCAAAATTTTGAGTTTCAATATCTCAGCTCTGGAAGGGTCTAGAGCCTCAATTTTTGCACCCAGGTCCATGTATCGTGGCCCTCTATCAGAATCCAGAGTTTTAAGAAGATTGGAGAAACTTAATTTTTCACCCCCCGAAAAAAAACATAAGGGTTAACACTGTCATTTTTTTTCTGGTCAAAATTTTGAGTTTCAATATTTCAGCTCTGGAAGGGTCTAGAGCCTCAATTTTTGCACCCAGGTCCATGTCTCGTGGCCCTCTACCAGAATCCAGAGTTTTGAGAAGATTGTAGAAACTTAATTTTTCACCCCCCGAAAAAAACATAAGGGGTAACACTGTCATTTTTTTTCTGGTCAAAATTTTGAGTTTCAATATCTCAGCTCTGGAAGGGTCTAGAGCCTCAATTTTTGCACCCAGGTCCATGTCTCGTGGCCCTCTATCAGAATCCAGAGTTTTGAGAAGATTGGAAAAACTTAATTTTTCACCCCCCGAAAAAAAACATAAGGGGTAACACTGTCATTTTTTTTTTCTGGTCAAAATTTTGAGTTTCAATATCTCAGCTCTGGAAGGGTCTAGAGCCTCAATTTTTGCACCCAGGTCCATGTCTCGTGGCCCTCTATCAGAATCCAGAGTTTTGAGAAGATTGGAGAAACTTAATTTTTCACCCCCCGAAAAAAAACGTAAGGGGTAACACTGTCATTTTTTTTTTTTTTTTTTTTGGTCAAAATTTTGAGTTTCAATATCTCAGCTCTGGAAGGGTCTAGAGCCTCAAATTTTGCACCCAGGTCCATGTCTCGTGGCCCTCTATCAGAATCCAGAGTTTTGAGAAGATTGGAGAAACTTAATTTTTCACCCCCCCGAAAAAAAACATAAGGGGTAACACTGTCATTTTTTTTCTAGTCAAAATTTTGAGTTTCAATATCTCAGCTCTGGAAGGGTCTAGAGCCTCAATTTTTGCACCCAGGTCCATGTCTCGTGGCCCTCTATCAGAATCCAGAGTTTTGAGAAGTTTGGAGAAACTTAATTTTTCACCCCCCGAAAAAAAATATAAGGGGTAACACTGACATTTTTTTTTCTAGTCAAAATTTTGAGTTTCAATATCTCAGCTCTGGAAGGGTCTAGAGCCTCAATTTTTGCACCCAGGTCCATGTCTCGTGGCCCTCTATCAGAATCCAGAGTTTTGAGAAGATTGGAGAAACTTAATTTTTCACCCCCCGAAAAAAAAACGTAAGGGGTAACACTGTCATTTTTTTTTTCTGGTCAAAATTTTGAGTTTCAATATCTCAGCTCTGGAAGGGTCTAGAGCCTCAATTTTTGCACCCAGGTCCATGTCTCGTGGCCCTCTATCAGAATCCAGAGTTTTGAGAAGATTGGAGAAACTTAATTTTTCACCCCCCGAAAAAAAACGTAAGGGGTAACACTGTCATTTTTTTTTTTTTTTTTTGGTCAAAATTTTGAGTTTCAATATCTCAGCTCTGGAAGGGTCTAGAGCCTAAATTTTTGCACCCAGGTCCATCGTGGCCCTCTATCAGAATCCAGAGTTTTGAGAAGATTGGAGAAACTTAATTTTTCACCCCCCGAAAAAAAACGTAAGGGGTAACACTGTCATTTTTTTTCTAGTCAAAATTTTGAGTTTCAATATCTCAGCTCTGGAAGGGTCTAGAGCCTCAATTTTTGCACCCAGGTCCATGTCTCGTGGCCCTCTATCAGAATCCAGAGTTTTGAGAAGATTGGAGAAACTTAATTTTTCACCCCCCCGAAAAAAAACATAAGGGGTAACACTGTCATTTTTTTTCTAGTCAAAATTTTGAGTTTCAATATCTCAGCTCTGGAAGGGTCTAGAGCCTCAATTTTTGCACCCAGGTCCATGTCTCGTGGCCCTCTATCAGAATCCAGAGTTTTGAGAAGTTTGGAGAAACTTAATTTTTCACCCCCCGAAAAAAAATATAAGGGGTAACACTGACATTTTTTTTTCTAGTCAAAATTTTGAGTTTCAATATCTCAGCTCTGGAAGGGTCTAGAGCCTCAATTTTTGCACACTGTAAAACATTTCAAGTCTGTTAAACTTAGAAACGAAAGTTCACCTGCTGCCTTATAAACACGAGTTAACTCAACTTATATTCTTTGTTTCAACTCACAATGTTGTGTTTTACAAGTTATATAGCAACTGAACATTTGTTGTTTCAACTTGACTCTCTGAGTTTAAACAACTTTGTAAATGTTGTTTCAACTTGATTCTCCAAGTTAAGACAACTTACTAGGTTTAAAACTCATAATCAACATAAATTGTCTGCTCAAAAATATTTTTATTGTAAAAAAGTTCAATGTTGCATAGACTTAACATTGGTTTTATGATACAATTCATGTTAGGTAAACAACTTCTACAGTTAGGGATTATTATTAAAAAGTTTCACTATGTTACCTATTTGACAACCATTTCACCTTTCACATACTTTCTTATAGGAACAAAATAGTCTTTGCAGTTGTAAATGACAACACCAGCAGTTGTTTTACAGTTTCAAACACTTTTAAAATCAGCTAAACTTAGCTAAACAATTCCATGTTGTTTCTACCCTTGCAAAGCAACTGTGTTGACAATTTAAAGAACAGAATGCAAAGTAGCAATAAGTGTCCCCTCAGCAAAAGCTTCAAAATTCTCAAAATTAACAACTTTGTATTAAAGAAGAACTCCAGTCAATTTTAACATTGAGCTATTTTTTTTGTGTACATTTGGAGTGCTGTCAGTACAGACAAAAACGACAAAAAATGTTGTTGCCTACAGTGTTATCCTCTTTTTAAAATTCGTACCCTGTTGACTTCAATGGGGCATGTTCTAAACCTGCTTTTAGCCTCTTAACATCCTTGATTTGTCATTACAAATTCACAGCCATGTGAGTGGTGTTATTAAGAGTGACCACGCACATTTCAGTTAAATCAGCCAGCGCATATACCCGTATTTACTTCCTGTTTTCGGTCGAAGTCCACAGTAGTCGATTGTCGAGTTTGTGCGCACGATCATTGGTATCCAAGCAATAACGTGCAAACTCGACAATCGACTACTGTGGACTTCGACCGAAAACAGGAAGTAAATACGGGTAAATGCGCTGGCTTAATTAACTGAAATGTGCGTGGTCACTCTTAATAACACCACTCACATGGCTGTGAACTTGTAATGACAAATCAAGGATGTTAAGAGGCTAAAAGCAGGTTTAGGACATGTCCCATTGAAGTCAACAGGGTACGAATTTTAAAAGGAGGATAACACTGGTGTAGGCAACAACAATTTTTGTCGTTTTTGTCTGTACTGACAGCACTCTAAATGTACAAAAAAAATAGCTCAATGTTTAAATTGACCAGAGTTCTCCTTTAAAAACACATCTAAACATTTATGCTTCTGTTAATTGGGTACTTGGGTTTTACTTGAAATAGTCGGTAATATCAATTTTGAACAGTGTCAAATAACTCAAGTGTCAAGTGTCCTCCAAAGACTGCAAACGTAACATGTTCCCTCCAATATATGGTTTGAGACCAGTCTATAAATTATATCTCAGCAGTTTGTATCGAAGTCCATGTATATTGGCAGAACAGTGGTCAGTTTTAATCTTCATGATCACTTTCTGCAGGAATTCGAAGGAGTACCTCATACTGCAGGGATATTCAAGGTTAAGGCAGTAGATTGTGCCCATTAACAGAGCAAAGCCAGTGGGTATGTCTCTGAGATTATGGAGAACAATTGTCTCTTCTACCACCACAGCCACGTTGGAGACATCAAGAGAAAATGCATCATTCAGGACACCTTCGTGTCCAGTCAGTAGACCAACACGCATTTCCTTCATAATGACATCCAGGGTTTCACCATGAACCTAAAACAAATGGACAATATCAATCCTTATTTAAAAGACATGTAGATAGATTTGGTCTATAAAATTATAGAAATGGTCCAATAAAAATATAACAATTGCACTAAGCCATATCATGATTTTACTTCATTTCAATATATGCTCTACAAGGCTGGGATGACAGTCAAAACAAGCCACTGGAGAAGCACTAATTAGGCTAAAAGCCACTGTATGGTCAATCATTATATATTATAAATATTATATACACATATTATAAACAAAGACTACAATGAAGCTAATTAATTAATTAATTAATTATTATTGACTCTGGAATGCAAAGAAATGTTAAAATCACAAAAACTAAATCATGACAGTTAAGAGAATACATTTTTCTCCATCCCTACTGCTCTGAATTCAGTATCATTAGTATGTTAACAACAATGTGTAAATATATTTTCTTACATCACACATCTTGGTTATATTCGAAGTATCCTCTGAAAAGAAGTGTGGAAGACCAAGTAAGGCAGCTGTTCTTCTGTTCTGATTTGTGTCCTACGAACAATTATAAACAAGACTAAGTGACTGGCATTATACAAATTAGAATCCCAATGTTAGTAAATATTGAGTATGGTATCAATTTAGATGTTTCGTTGCAATTTCGATTCACAAGATCTCAATTACCACAACAAAGTAATAAATTGACAAAATAGTTATTGTTTTTGACCCATGTCTCCTTTTAAATGTCGACACCCCAAATTTTAGATACCACTGAAATTTAAAGGGATAGTTCACTTTGAAATTATTTTTTTTGTTTTAGCTTACCTCAAGGGCATCCAAGATGTAGGTGTCTTTGTTTCCACAGTATTTTCAATTTTGATATTTTTAGGTCAAACCGTTCTTGTCTGTCAGTCATATAATGGAGGTCTATGGTCACCACCTCAAAGAGCATGCACAGAGAAGTCCAAATTAAGCATGATTTAATGACTCGTAAATGTAAGTACACATTGATGGCCTAAGACACAAAACGAGCGGTTTGTGTGAGAAAAGGAACAGTTATATCGTTTTTAGGAAGTTTTACCTTTCACTAAACATATTTAGATATATTGAAATCGTCTTCCATTGTAATTTCCTGTGTATCTAAATATGTTTAGTGAAAGGTAAAACTTACGAAATCTCTGTATAAACAATGAGTGATGTAGACCCGCAAGCGCTCGCTTCCGGCGCATGCACAGACTGAAGCGCCCGTGCTGTCAGATCAGTTGTACGTGACTGTGATTACAAGAGGTAAAAACGATACCATAAATACTGTTCGTTTTCTGACACAAACCGCTCGTTTCGTGTCTTAGGCCATCAATGTGTATTTAAATCATGTTTAATTTGGACTTCTCTGTGCATGCTCTTTGAGGTGGTGACCATAGACCTCCATTATATGACTGACAGACAAGAACGGTTTGACCTAAAAATATCAAAATTGAAAATACTGTGGAAACAAAGACACCTACATCTTGGATGCCCTTGAGGTAAGATAAAACACACCAAAAATTAATTTCAAAGTGAACTATCCCTTTAACAATTCTCGATTCCATATGATACCACAGCTAAAACTATTAACATCAATTTTTAAATATTAAACAAAACAGTTATAAAAAAAACAACAACAAATAATCAAATAATAATAATAATGAAGTAATCAGTGCTTTTCAGGTAGGCCTATCTGCATTTTTTTAGAAACCAAAATTGAATTAAGTAATCTAATGTAAAATAATTAGTTCATTGTTATTCATACCTCCTTATCAAGGCACTGCATAACGGCACATGACTCAACCTCCTGCTTGACGAGACACAGCTCTAAAAGAATTGGCACCAAGGCATCTAGTCCATTTATCACTTATCTGAAACAGACAAATAAGACAGCAAAGATTGAGAGAGGGAAAAGATGAAAATGATTTCACAGGCATATGTGAACCTCAAATTCATTTAAATCAGCCATGTCACTACTATTCATTTAAGCAAATACATAATTTCCTTGAAATTTAACTTGCTGTGAATGTATGGGTTGGCACTGGTTACCTGTCTCTCATTGAAGAGTGCAGGCCGTCTGTCCCTGACTACAGAGATGAGTGGCTTGTCAGCAATGATTTCCTTTCTTCGCTGAGAGAATGTTGCAGTCATCAGTTCAACAAGAAGCTGCAGGTCTGGATCATACTTTTGGACCTCTAAAACCATGCTCTTCCGATTCTCCTCTGGTTTAAAGCATTTGCGTAAAAAAAGAGCATGATCATATAACCTTGGTTAGTTGATGACAGAAAAACGAATGTATTAAATATTTGACATGCTTAAAGGTTCTATAAGCGATGTCGGGGCAAAACATTTTTTGTCACGTACAGCAAACGTCTCCTCACTATCGGCTAGTTGCCTGTCCCCTAAACACACTGTAAAAAAACGCGGTCTCTGTAGACACCACAGGCTCCACAAACGGCAACAAAAACAATCATGTCTTACCCGGACCACGAAACCTAACAAACAGTGTTCCAGCCAATCACTGGCAAGAAGTATTTGAGGGTGGGTCTGGGGGTTAGTGCGCGTGCACATGAAGGGGGTGTGTGTGTGAAGGAGAGACAAGCGTCAGAGGGAAGTTTGAAAAATGCCCGAGACACGACCAAAGAGACGTCGTTCTGAAGAACAAATTAAGAAGAAGGAGTCGGATAAAGAACGTGCGAGGTTCCGAATTTACATCGGTAGCAAAGCTTTTGAACGATGGCGAGAACTCCGGCGGCAGAAGGGCTTCCAGTCCGACGGTTACAATTATTTCAGGAAGCACGGAAGGAGATAGACCCGGCACGGTGACGGAATACTTTAAGCCCTGGTTTTATATATAGATGGAGGGTGATATTTTAAGTGCCTTTGCAATGCATCACTAATCTCTATAAAGATACAAAAAATAAAACCAGTAACATTTTAAAAATCAAGCGAGAGAGAGCAAAGACAGTTTGAAGACGGTGAGACGGCGCGCGGCCGGGGCTCTCTCTATCTCTCGCTCGTTCTTCAGTATCAGCGACAGGCCTAAGTTAATCTTGGAACTGAGTTTTGTCGACAGTCGGAGGCAACACGAAATGTGACGGAGGCGACCACCTCGTAATTTTCTAGGCCAGAAAAACCCTGCAGTATTTTCGGATTAATTAATTCATATTAATTTAGCTGTCCTACACAAGACAGAACACCTCAAACACGATCGATTTTCACTTAACGTTTATGAGCTGTGTAATGTTGGCTAAGTTAACTATGGCAACGGACATTTGTTCATGCTTTTCCGCTCCAGTAAATAACGTTATAAGTTACTCGTTTACAACACACCCACCAACAAAAAATATACGGTATAAGCTATGAACCAAAGTGATACCATTTGGTGTTCTGGTAAAAGGTGAACTGGTGGGGGAAAACACCGTGGCGTCGTTAAATTAGCAGAGCACGGTCAATGTGTTTTCACGGGCAAACAATTAAAACGTAATGTCCTTCTTCATTTAACGTTATAATTAGAAATTAAAAAGAAAAACTCACCTTCCACGGATATTTTGTGTTTTTCAGCACGAATTCCCGTATGACTCCTGCTTGCAGCTGCGCTGGCACAAAATGGCGACAAGTCTTCTCTGTATTTCGCGGTATTTGCTCTGTATCACCCCTCCCCCAAAGTTAACTTACAGCCACGAGTTAAACATTCAACAACTGCAGCAGCACTAATTATGCAAGATGGAAAGCAATATTGACAATTTGACATTGATTGACTATTGATATATAGGCTATATTGAATTTAAAATGTTGATTAGCTGGACATACTGGTCAATATGGATGCACATCCCTCAGTAAATAATAACCATAAATCAAGAATTGCTTCAACATGCATCATAATAATTAAAAAAAAAACTTTAACATGCCATGGCAAGCCATTTTAGCTTTTATTCATTCACAGTTTATGTATTTTTGATATCAAGAATTCAATTTTTTTTTACTATTTGCAATGTGAATTCTTGATTATTTTTCACAAGTAAGGCCCCTTAGTTACATTTTTATGTACCTATGTCTATTTTTGATATCAGGAATTACATGTTCACTTGTACAAAAGTTAATTTTTGATATCAATGATGTCATCACTCACAGGGATTATTGATATCTGCATCTCTAGTTCACTAGTTAAATATTACAAGAGCCAATCCATAGTATAAATAGTATTTTATATTTGAAAATGTGTAAAAGGAAATTGGAAGCCAGTTTGAATGGGTCTGATGAAGCTTATAAAATTAGTTATCTATAATTTGCAGGTGCAGCTATGCTTAAGTTTGCGTTTATCTTAAATTTATGTTTACGTTAATTTTCACTCACTTAATAGTATTCACTTGTTATCTTAATATTCTATGGAAAATACTCTATTCAATAAATATTGTTTGTTTGAACCTCATTCTGTTTTTTGACTGTTTTGTTTAAAGGAGGGAGGATTGTATTTGGAGCACACGTGTCAGGTGTGACTGTGTAGCATTGGCAAATGGTTTACATAGCTCACGTCACGGCGTCACGGGTCAGGTAGAGGGCCCCTTAGCAGAATTTTGCTTAGGGCCCCAGGGAGGTCAGGATCGGCACTGACCACTCCCTTCGGAATATGCAGGAAATGGCATGTGCATATTTCTGCAGCACGTCAAGTGAGTTGTGTTCACGCAGCTGTCAGGTCTTCTGTGTTTCAAGCTTCCCACGGATGCTATACTTCATAAACAATGGATACAATTTATGTTTGATTATATTCCTGAAAGTGACGATCGTAATCTAGCTCTCTGTGCTGCGCATTTTACGGAAGACAGCTTCCAGAATCTCCACGAGTTCAATGCAGCAAGAAACTGTTAATAAACAATGAAGCAGATCCAACTTTAAACCAGAGGCAGCAGTTGTTGGACCACAACCTGTAAGTAGGCTAAGACTTAATCGTTTTAAATGTATTTGCATGTATAATTCCAGACGTAACGTTAGCCTGTGTTTTATTTATGTTTTATTTTTTCAAAATGCCAGCGCTGGCTTCATAGCCACTAGGCTACTAGTTATGCTAGTATTTTGTGTCTACGACAAACGGGTACAAACATTATGGACCTGAATTTTGTATAAGTACTACTAATGTTTTAAACGTATTTTTCATGTATATATGCTTTATGACGTTATTTTCGATTTAATCAAGAACGTAAACTTGCCAACTCTGTTTGTGTATAACATTAGTAGCCAGTCAGTTGCTATCGTTGCCAATCAGATGCTATTGTGTAAAACAAACGTGTATATGGTTAAAAAATATGGCAAATTATCATTCAGAAACGTTTAGTAAGAGCCGTGTGTGGTGTGATTCTGTTTGACTCGCTTCATCACGGCTTTGTCGGTCTGATTCTGCCTCACTGATACTGCAGTTCGACACCATTATTTACATCTGGACCGGAGCTGGCGTTTCCCCGTTAAGGTAATAGGCGTTAACCTTCCGGACAACGTGAGCGACAGTTTAGCCAATCACAACACACCCGCCCAAACGAACCAATCTGAGCCCACGACGTGTTTCTGAGGGAGTGTTTTCATAGAATCAGGAAGTAAACCGCTCGTTCAGGGGACAGAGGAGAGCGCGGCTGACGATAAAGGTGAGGTTTATGAAAAATAAGACTTTTTAAAAAAGAAAAACCACGAATACATGTTATATTGCACCCCATAAACACAATCATGCAAAGAAAAAAAGCAATCAACCACACCTTTAAGGTGTTGCGCTTGTGATAACGCGTAGTAGGTCACATGATAACGTCAACATGGCAGATGTCCGGTTCGCATTCATACTCAACCAGATTTAGCTATAAAGTACCTACTCTTTTAGAGCTCGATGAGTAAGTACTTATTGAAATTAAGTACCTACTCATTGAATATGCGGTTTGGAACGCAGCCCAAATCTCAGCTCTGGAAGGGTCTAAAGCCTCCATTTTTGCACTCAGGTCTAAGTCCCATAGCCCTCTATCAGAATCCAGAGTTTCAAGAAGATAAGAGCAACTCAAAATTTCGACCCGAAAAAAAAAAAAAAAAAAAACGACAGTGGTACCCCTTTCGGGTTTTTTTTTTTTTGTTTTTTTTTTGCGAAAAAAAAGTTTCTCCAATCTTCTCAAAACTCTGGATTCCGATAGAGGGCCAAGAGACTTTGACTTCATTGCAAAATTGGAGTCTCTAGACCCTTCCAGAGCTGAGTTATTGAGATCCCGCGTAGCATTTATGCCATTATATCTCAATATCTCAGCTCTGGGAGGGTGTAGAGCCCCCATTTTTGCTCTCAGGTCTAAGTCTCATGGCCCTCTACCAGAATCCAGAGTTTCAAGAAGACCAGAGAAACTCAAAATTTCGACCCGAAGAAAAAAAAAAAAAACGACAGTGGTACCCCTTTCGGTTTTTTTCGGGTTGAAATTTTGAGTTTCGATATCTCAGCTCTGGGAGGGTGTAGAGCCCCCATTTTTGCTCTCAGGTCTAAGTCTCATGGCCCTCTATCAGAATCCAGAGTTTCAAGAAGATCAGAGAAACTCAAAATATCGACCCGAAAAAAAAACGACAGTGGTACCCCTTTCATTTTGTTTTTCTTTTGTTTGTTTTTTTTTTTTGTTTTTTTTTTTTGTGGGGGGGGGGGGGGGGTTGTGCGAAAAAATAAGTTTCTCCAATCTTCTTGAAACTCTTGATTCTGATAGAGGGCCATGAGACTTAGACCTGAGTGCAAAAATGGAGGCTCTAGACCCTTCCAGAGCTGAGATATTGAGATATTTATAGTGGCATAAATGCTACGTGGGATCACAATATCTCAGCTTAGGAAGGGTCTAGAGCCTCCATTTTTACACTCAGGTCTAAGTCCCATGACCAACTATCAGAATCCAGAGTTTCAAGAAGATTAGAGCAACTCAAAATTTCGACCCGGAAAAAAAAAAAAAAAACGACAGTGGTACCCCTTTCGTTTTTTTTTTTGTTTGTTTTTTTTTGTGCGAAAAAAAGTTTCTCCAATCTTCTCAAAACTCTGGATTCCGATAGAGGGCCAAGAGACTTTGACTTGAGTGCAAAATTGGAGTCTCTAGACCCTTCCAGAGCTGAGTTATTGAGATCCCGTGTAGCATTTATGCCATTATATCTCAATATCTCAGCTCTGGGAGGGTGTAGAGCCCCCATTTTTGCTCTCAGGTCTAAGTCTCATGGCCCTCTACCAGAACCCAGAGTTTCAAGAAGATCAGAGAAACTCAAAATTTCGACCCGAAAAAAAAACGACAGTGGTACCCCTTTCGGTTTTTTTTCGGGTCGAAATTTTGAGTTTCGAAATCTCAGCTCTGAAAGGGGCCAAAGCCTCCATATTTGCACTCAGGTCTAAGCCTCATGGTCCTCTATCAGAATCCAGAGTTTCAAGAAGATCAGAGAAACTCAAAATTTCGCCTTCCCCCCCCCTCCCCCCTCCCCCCCCAAAACGACAGTGGAACCCCTTTCGTTTTTTTTTTTTTTTTTTTTTTGCGGAAAAAAAAAAAGTTTCTCCAATCTTCTCAAAACTCTGGATTCCGATAGAGGGCCAAGAGACTTTGACTTGAGTGCAAAAATGGAGTCTCTAGACCCTTCCAGAGCTGAGATATTGAGATCCCACGTGGGATTTATGCCATTATAAATATCTCAATATCTCAGCTCTGGAAGGGTCTAGAGCATCCATTTTGGCACTCAGGTCTAAGTCCTATGGCCCTCTATCAGAATCCAGAGTTTCAAGAGGATCAGAGCAACTCAAAATTTCGACCCAAAAAAAAAAAAAAAAAAAAAAAAAAACGACAGTGGTACCCCTGTCATTTTTTTTTTTGGTACAAAAAAACAAGTATCTCCAATCTTCTTAAAACTCTGGATTTTGATAGAGGGCCACGGGACTTACACCTGAGTGCAAAAATGGAGTCTCTAGAGTAGACCCTTCCTGAGCTGAGATATTGAGTTATTTATAATGGCCTAAATGCTATGTGGGATTTTTCGGGGTCCGGCACGCTCGTCCGCTAACCCGCGTCCGTTTGCCTACGAATCGAAATACAGTGACTTGCTGGCAACTGTCCTGACAGTACTGTAAAAATACAAGAAAACACAGGATGCACACAGGAAATGACAACATGAATGCATTGTTTGATTCCTAGGTTTATTTTGTTATGAATAAACAAATGTGCAATATATAAAGGAAAAAACCTTACGATTAATGTTGTAATGTTATAATGTTCAAGTTTTTGTTCTAAAAATAGAAAGATGCACACAGAAAATGACTCTAATATGAGCAGATTGATTGATTTGAAGATATTTAGTTTGTTACAAACAACGTGCATTCTGTAAAACAAAAACCTCAAAATTATAGTTGAAATGGTATACTGCTGGAATTTTTTTTGACCTTGAGAAAAAGCTTAAAGTACAGACCAGCAAATTTTATGTTTATTAATTTAATTCATGTTGGTACATTTTTTGGAAGTACACCTGTTTTGACCTGATGTCCATTGGAATGGACAAAAAAAAATCACAATGAAAGCCATTTTATATATATATATATATATATATATATATATATATATATATATATATATATATATATATTTTTTTTTTTTTTTTTTTTTTTTTTTTTTCATTTGTTTTCATTTATAGAAACCTCATGAGCTGGGAAAATGTACTTTTATATTTTTCAG
This sequence comes from Cyprinella venusta, assembly GCA_038021265.1. NCBI lineage: Eukaryota > Metazoa > Chordata > Actinopteri > Cypriniformes > Leuciscidae > Cyprinella > Cyprinella venusta. The sequence continues at coordinate 19,003,904 of CM075873.1, read as the reverse complement.
AAACTTGAATGTCTGACGGGGTTTAAAAAAGCGGGCTGATATGTGATGTCCATTTTAATGGTCACAGGGTCTGAATGGGTTAAAACCGTCACTCCCATTACAATGCGTATTGCGTAAACAGAACAGCTCAGCTGGAAACAGTCTGATTGGCTACTGCATTGAAACGGCTGCCAATAGCAAATGGTGTTCCGTGTTGTATCCATGCAGACTGCCTAGAAATGAAGCTAATTGTGGTGGTTCCTTTCACTGAGGGTATGTAGCAGAACATGCTGAATGAGACCACTGTTAATGCAGCCATTTGGAGAGCTAGTGGCAATTTGCCGCTCTGCTGGTTTGTGATTCGGATGTCAGAATAATCATTCCCTAAGGCATTGCGTGTGTGTATGTGGGGGGTGCACGTCTATCTGAAAAGGCGTGTGTATTTGCTGTCACGTCAGAGGCTGAGCTTATTTTGGCTTTTGCAGTGGTTGCAGATTTTCTTAACTCCACCTATTTGCTGTGGGGAGTGGGGTAAATGTAGCAGAAGACGTGACATCATAGTCGTTGACGTACAGTGACTGCGTCTGACATGACGTAAATGCTAGCATTGAGTCCGCCTCTATTTACAGTCCTGCCAATCAGCTCTCCTCCTCCTCAGTCGATTAGGCCAACACCCCCTAGGTGTTATCCAATGCTTTTGTAAGACTGTTATGTATGTCCCAGTGGGACAGTTAGTACTAGCACGACGCACACACACACAAGTGCAACCGAGCATACTGCATCCTAGGGGCAGAATTCTTATTTTGCACACCAGCACAGTTACAAAGCTTTAAAAGATGAGGCTAGGCTCAACAATTCTTCACTTTTATTTCTACATATAAATAGTAACAATTTTAAAAAAAAAATGTTTATGTGGACTCTGCTCTCTAAAATGTAATTCAGTATGTAAGAATTCTATTCTGTACAGTTTCAGCCATTATACACTAAAGTTTGATAATTATAGCTTTAAGAAAACTATCTGTTGATGACATAAACCTGGTGTGGGAAATGTTGCAATAGACCGTTACTTAAAAGTAAAGAGAACCCTTTGGTGTGTGTTTAAGCTCAAAACTAGTGCAAATAATTGACAAAGTAATATCCTGCAGAGAGAAATAATAAAAGTGGCCCAAATTATGGGTGCATTGTCATACATTCTTATTGTCTGTTTTTGCGGTTTGACAGTTTGACGTCTAGGAAATTACACAGGTCTTGGACTGAGATGAGGATTGGCCAGCGCTTTCTGTGTGGAGAGAATGTAGAAAAGCAGAAAAATGACAATAGACAGTTGTTTGTAAAAATTATTTTTGTTTGAAAAAAAATACACTTCAGTTGTTTCAAACCCTTAAAAAGTTTTTGTTTCCTTCTGTTGAACACAAAAGGATGGATGTGTAAGAATGTTCATGTTGTTTTTTTCAGTACCGCTTCCTTTTACAGTCCAGTTACCCATGTAAATACTATGTACTTATTTTAGTAACTACAATTACTGGATAATAACTAGTACTAACCCTGAACCTACCCCTAAACCTACCCCTGTTCCATGTACTTACCTTATATTAGCCAGTACTTTCTAGGTAAGTACACTGTAAGTACTGTACTGTAAAAGGAAGCGTTACCGTTTTTTCCTTACATTGAATGGAAAAAGACAAAAAAGCACCAAAAAAGTAGTCCATCTAAAGTCATACGATAGCTTTGTGAGGGGAAAAACACTGAAATGTAAGTCTTTATTCACTAAAAATCTTGTATTCCGAAGTAGACGCATTGACTTTTCTGATTCTATTATGTCATTTTGTCCTACTTCAGTGTCAACAGATCAGTGAAACATCTTATTTTGTGTTCCATACAAGGAGCAAATAATACAGGTTTGAAACAACATGTAAATGAGCAAAAAGGAATAGTTCATCCCAAAATGACAATTGAAACACAGTTTATAAACAGTCACTATTTACCTTGTCTGGCAGCTAATGCGGCAGCTTCTGCTTCCTCTTTAGCTTTCTTGGCCTCTTCCAGCTTTGCTAACTTGGCCTCGTGTTCTTCCTTCAGAGCGTTCCACTCCTTCCTGTTGTTCAGCAGACGATCTAGCATGGGCGTGATCTCCACATGGAAGCGAGAGAACTCCTGCAAGAGGGATGGGACATGAATAAAGGGGAAGTTTTGGAGGTGGGTAAAATAGTTGATTAATAAAGAAACTTCTACATCATGCAAGATGTTGTTATCCTAACTATCTATATCATAAAAAAACCTTATTATGGAAGCTCATTGTTTCTCGATGAAGTTCAAACGTGCTGCGTTACACGAGAATGAACCTCATTGGTTCTTACAGAAGCTCAAAAATGCTGCATAACATGAGAATGAACCTTATTTGTTCTAGCATGTCAAGCATACATACTTGAGGTTCCATTTACCACAATTAATGTGTGAGTTGATGAATGTTTATGTGAATAAAAGCCTAAACTCAATTTTTCTCCAGAAAATTTGGACTAAATCAATTCAAATAGTTTTATCTCTTTTATGAATTTTTTGAAGCATCGGAGTAGTAGTTACGCAGCTGTCAACGGAGCAACAGAAATCTCTCAGATTTTTTATCAAATAGATTAGAAGATATTCTAACTGCATTCAAATAAGCTACATTACACTGAAAAAAGGCAGTCAAGACTTATTTTTGTTACTAACTAACATTGAAATTTGAACTGGATTTGATTCGGTAGAAGATAGAATCGCGATTCATGTGTAAAGCAATTGCCCCCCACTCCTACATCTGTGACTCTATACTTCAAATTCTCTAATTCCAGCAGGCCTGCATTCTGACGTTCACAGTCAATAAAAGTCAAGTATACAGACATCTGATCAAGACCATCGCGGTGCATTTATGCTGATGATTATGTATCTGCTTCCTGATGGACTCTCGTCTGGATCCTGTGAACATTTAGAAGTGTAGATCAATGAATTCCCATATGTCGTTTTGTTTACTAATCAAAATGGAGGACCTCACCTTGTAAACGAAAGCACAGACGAAATCGATGAAACCACACTGCAGTTTGGGAAGATCATCCGCTTTGTTCCGGTCCATCATGGGCTGTAGATAAAACAGCATGTGCTTAATTTGTATCAAAATCAAACCCCACAACATATTGAAGCAAACTGAATACATGTGGTGGCGAAGATCCGTTAGACTAAACTAGAAAGTTCAGTGGAATTTTTTTCCAAAGTTGAAATTATACTCTGCATTTCCAATCCCAGCTAAAGAAAATGGGGAGTTTGGAAGCAGTCTGTTTGACTGGGCTTTTGTGACCGCTCTTTCTGATTCACTGCACCGCATAATAGGCAGTACATCACGACATGACCCATGGGAACTTTTCATTCTTATTCCTTTTCTCTCAGCCCCGCCCCCCCCCCCCCTCCCCTCCCAACACCTCCCAACCCTTCATTCCAGGCGCTCTCTCACAATGGGCTGCTGCTCCAGCACTGTCCTCTCCAGGTCACCCTGTTCCCAGAATTCTGCAGCAACAGACAGCGCCACCTGCAGGACAGAGAGCAAGTAGCCACGGTCAATATTAAGCTTATATTTATGTTCATTGTAGATGCATTTGGAGAGAAGCAAATGTGGACTTTATGTGTAAAATATATTAACAATGCATTAGAGACCATTAATGACTTTAAAAAAGCAGAAATCGCTCCATAACAATGTCCGTTGAAACAGACCTGGCACATGTCCCAATTGCAATTATGAAATCTAGCTCTATCATCATTGTTCTTGGATCTACTTCATGAATATAATAATAGCATTACTAAAAAAAAAAAAAAAAAAAAAAAAAAAAACATCTTAACCCCTTAACTGTCACTTGCCCGTATACGGGCAATCTAAGTTTACTTCACTATATTACCATTAAATCCTAATCTAGTCATGAAAAACTATATATCATTGGAAAGGTCTAAGACTCCTAAATAGATATTTTAGGTCTGTTTTTTGAACAGTAATATATGAATTTATGACAAGAGTGCACCTAAAAAAAAAATCAGCGTCATTACAGGAGTTTCTGACCTTTGCCACAAAAAGTCGAAACACACACTTTTAATAATTGAAATTTTGGTTTTTAGTGCTAAAAGTTCATAATAAAACATAATTAGTATTTGTCAATAAAAAAAAAATATATAAAATTATATTTTAAAAAGTAAGGTAAGAAGTCCTCTAAAAAGTATAAATATTATACATATATATAAATATAATTTTGTTTTATTATTATATCATATATTTTAGCAGTTATCATAAATTAGGTATCATTTTAAAGCTTACGAACTCAGAATTCATCCTGTGAAAACCAATTGAAATTGGATGTTGCGTTACCATAGAAACGGTATTTTTCAATTAGGTCCCTCCCCTTTTGGGCATCATCTTTCATAATTTATTATGAAAACCTTTTCTAATCTTGACAAAACACATATTGTCTGAAAGGTCTGAGTCTCAAGGTTCCATATTTAGTGATAGAAGTTATATTTGGATAGAAATGTATTATTTTTTTATGGCAAAATGCATACAATTAAATTCAATGGAATTCAATGGCACCCGGTGGCTATTTTTGGTACTACGCCTAAACAAAATCTCATGTGAACTTCAATTTTTGTGATATCAACTTCAAATTTGGAACACAACTTGGTTAGATATATAACTTTTATTTTATAGCAATTTTACTGTAAAACATATTTTGTAAAATATTTATTTCTTATTAAATATATATATATATATATATATATATATATATATATTAATAAAGTATATTTGCTTTAAATTATAACTTCCATAACTTTTTCATACTTTAATTTTTTGAAGTGCTTTCACTTTAGTGATAATCTGCTGATTGTTTTCTTTAAAACAAGACCAAACTTAAATCTATATTCCAAAGCATTCTTGAATTACAACCATTTAAGTTTGTATAGTGCATATTGTATAGTTTGTATATTAAGTTTTAATGTCAATTATCAAAAAGGGGGGTGACAGTTAAAGGGTTAAAGAAGCAATATTCATTTTTTATATATTCAATATAATCTCACACATGTGAGATAATCTACAGTGCCGTCTGCTGCAAATTGCATATAAGTGTTAAACAATGAATGTAAACAACCCATCCATGGATACATTATCATATGAATAGGGTTTCAGACTCATTATGCCGGCTGAGAGCCCAGCGATTTTATTTTCCTGTGCAGTCACACCCTTGGCTGCCCTAGATATTTGAATACATTGCTGTAGTATCAGGCCTTGCATGTGACATTGCATTATGCATTAGGAATATATAACCTTGCTCTGAATCTCCCATGGCTTGGCAATGGCTGACAAATCACAGGCAGTCATCATCATAGCCCTGCGGTGAGGAGAACCAAAATACCATGCTGTGAATTCATATTTATGAACCCTAAATGGCACCAAATTCAATCTGCTGCATATTTGCATTTGCAAGGATATAAATCAGCTTCTTTGCCAAACAAATATTATGGTTGATATAAGATTTGTAGCCAATGATTTTCTCACAGCACTTACATGACAATCTCTTTCCGAGTTGTTTCTAACATCATGTATTTGGTCCAACTGTCCCAGCTCTCGTAGGTCTTGGACTGATCCACAATCTTCTGAAACATGGTCCTTTTCCTGTGGAGGCGCATCATGATTAAATTCAAGTTAATCATGCATATGCAGCTCTGCCATTCACACCATGGACGATAACTATATTAGTGTCCACACCAACACACAATATTGTTCTGTTTATTCTAAGCGTAGGCTGCAGTTATGGCGTCTAGCACTTTAAATGCTCAAGCTCTTTAAGCCTCAAACGCATATCTCAGGTCTTTAGTGACCCGGGACGTCATTCACTACCATCCTCCTCACTCATTTTTTAAATCTACACTGTGTGGTTTTTACCCCCATCTAGCGGTGAAAAGATTTATGACCATCTAGTGAATATTAGTTTCTGTTCCTCTCAATTCTGATTTCGTTTTAACTCCTACGGTGGCCAATGTAGTCCAAGATTAACATGGCTTTCAGTTCAACCTCGTCCATGATTGTTAACTCAAACGTAAACGCGAAAGGCGAAGCTTGAATTAACGAGTATGTCCCTCTTTGACTAATGTACTGTCAAAATGGAGGGGCAACATGGCGACCGACATCAGAACCCCTTACCCGTATGTATTTTCAATGGCATATTATACACTCACGAGAATACTTTATTACTTGAACGAAGTAAATATACATTAATGAGCACATATATTTTTGAAAGAACTAAGAATAAACTAAGAGTTACACAGTGTGGCTTTAAGTTAGACATCAACCTTCTTAGTATTCCTCAATAAATTCATTATAAACAATGTAGCATTTTTTTAAATAAAATTTATAAAAGAATGCCCGTTTTCCCATACATTTGTTTGTACCAAAAAAAAAAAAAAAATTATAGGGTCACTAACGACCCGAGGTGTGTAACAGTGTAAGTATATTTTTTCTGCACCAACATAATTGAATGTTTGATGACTGAATAAGTGGAATTCACCTTTATTTCACAAGGTGGTAATGTCTGACGAAGTGTCGTTTCCGGTAGAAAACAAAAGAATAAATGTGTTTAAGATGACAAATATGAGCCAGATGCTGAATGTACTGGGAAATTAGAGCTCTGATGAGGACAGAGATGATGGTATGAAAACATCTGCTCAAACTGATCCCTTCCAAGCTCCAAAACGTAACAAAATATGCTTGATTTTATTCTGCTGTAATTCTTATTCTAATATCAGGAGAGTTTTATTTTTATTCAGGTCACTAAAGACCCAAATATATAATAATGATTGGCGAAACATTCATGCATTTAAGGGTTAAAGCAGGATGGATTCTGATTAGCAGTCAACGTTTTTATCATTCATCAGCAGAGAAAAAATCTGAAAATGATGCCAAAAATATTGTTTCTCTCAGCCATTATTGTTATAAGTGTGGTGCGGACTCTGATATTCCTTTATATTTACAATGATTTTTGGAACTATATCTTTATCACTATAATTAGAGTCCTTGGTGTGAACGGGGCTTAACTCTAAATAAATAATTCACCAAGTATATCCCACAGGGCTGAAATATAAATTTCTTACTTGAAATACAAGGCCAAGTCCGTTGCGATGATAGCTATGTCCATCAAATGGATGACGAGTTCGTGCTGTCTTCGGTTCAGATTCTGGTAGATATTTAAGGCCTTGGAAAACAAATTATTTCAGTGGGGAAACTGCTGGCTGTGAGTGAGGAGGCAGTTATTTATGGGGCTTATCAACTAGATGTACATTCTCAATGGTCTGTAGAATTCAAAATAGTAATGATGGACGAAGCTTTCAGAAAAATCTCTAGCAATATAGTTTATTTTTAGCATTACCTCATCTCTAAGCAGAGTTTTTCCAAAGTCCAGATGGTGCCTCTCGAGAATGGAGGAACCATGCAGCTTTGCCAGTGGATTCCCAGACCTGGCAAAGTCATCATAGAAAATGATTCTCAAGACCCAGAAGGTCAAAGACTTTTAATCAAATTGAATGTAAATAACCATAATGCAATTTGAGATTTCAGCTTGAAAATGCAGCATGATTAAAATCAATCAAATCTAAATGTTGCCTTTATGGCCATATACATGAACCATATATTGTAAATCCTTTAATCCTACACAATTCCTACCCAATACCTTAACTTAAAGCTGCAGTCTGTAACTTTTCAAAATGCATATAGTAAGCAAGTACATAATGAATCCATTTTCCAAACCGTGTTCTTGTCTTATCCTGAATCACTATGCTGCACCTATAATGTGTTTATGTTCAAATTAGACTGTTTATTAACTGCTCGAGCACCAAAAGTTACGAACTGCAGCTTTAACAACTACCTTACTATCTATTGTGACCATTTTTTTTTAAATGTAGTCATGTCTTATCCTGCATAGATAACCTTGTGACCCATGACTTCCATGGGTGTCCCCTCAAAAAAACAGGTGATTTAAAAGAGAGAAACTCAAACAGTATTTCTGAATATTGTTATACATACACATTTTTCTTTGATAAGAGCAGTGGTGCGTTGACAGTAATGAGTACATACTTCATCTGATAGAGATTGTTAGTGCCGCGATGGTCAATATCATGACAGAGCCCAGCGGTCACCATCGCCATCGCCTCCAGGTCCGTATAGTAGCGCTTCAGGTCACCTGTCTGAGAAACATGAGAACCGATATAATTGGCTTGAAGGCGGAGCCTCCTTAAGACACTCTGACTAGTGAGGGCTCATTAGGCTCGGTGAAGCATGGGAGTAGTGCTGAGAAAGGTTCATTAGCAGCGTGGCCTTCATTTTTTCTAGCGCTCCAATACTCCAGCCTTCCTGATGTATGGCCAATTCACTGTGATTACACATGACTTTACCAGGAGCAGGTTTACACTTGGATGATTAATTAGATGGGTCTGCCATTTCAGAGGATATGTGTTGGAGGTGGGCCGTATCATTAAACATATTACCTAAAATAGGCCCACGACTCTAGCACCCATCAAACAGAGAGGCAAATGATTAGTTACAAGGCTAACATGACTGGTTTGTTTGTTAATGAAAGTACGGTTTCTCTAGCAGGATGAACACTTGTAACTTATTTTAAGGGGACTGGGATGATGAGTTTTTTAGGGCCCCCTTAATAAGGTCTAAAACTGACTTTTTTATTCTGAGAGAGTTTTCTCTTACCATGAGCAGTGTAAACATGGTCTGGCCAACGTTGAAGCCATGCCTCCAGTTGTGGTAGGTGATCTTCCTGTAACCTTTACTGACTGAGTACACAAAGCGCACCAGGGTCTAGAGATAAAGCAATGTCAGCTTTCAGTCTTACAAGGCACTGGAAATATTGTATCTTGGAACTCAATATCTCTTTAAAGGGTTAGTTCACCCAAAAATGAAAGTTAAGTCATTAATTAATTGCTGTACCAACCCCGTAAGATCTTCATTCATCTTTGGAACACAAATGAAGATATTTTTGATTAAATTTTAGAGGTGGATCACTGCTACATAGGCTCCTAAAGGATTGAAACTTGACGGCCCAGAAAGTCAATCAAGAAAATGTTTAAATATTCCATGTGACTACAGTGGCTCAAGTATGTTTATCAAGTGACGTGAATACTTTTTGTGCGAAAAAACAAACCAAAATTACGACTTTATTCGACTATTCCTTTTCTTCCTTGTGGGCCTGAGACGAGAGTTCAAGAGATTTCCATGACGCATGCGCGAGAACTGAACTGAAGTTGTTGAAGAAGATCGCAATTCTCGAGCATGCGTCGTGCAAATCTCTTGAACTCTCGTCCCAGGCCTACAAGGAAGAAATGGAGTAGTCGAATAAATTTGTTATTTTTGTTTGTTTTTTCGCACAAAAAAGTATTCTCGTCGCTTGAAAAACTTATAGTTGAGCCACTGTTGTCATTTTCTTTCATTGACTTTCTGGGCCATCAAGTTTCGATCCCTAAGGCAGCCTATGTAGGAGTGATCCATCTCTCAAATTTAATGAAAAATATCTTAATTTGTGTTCCGAAGACAAACGAAGGTCTTATGGGGTTGGTACAGCATGGGGGTGAGTAATTAATGACTTAATTTTCATTTTTGGGTGAACTATCCCTTTAATGACTTGTAGCAGCAATAGTTGGGTACTCGCTGGGGTGTACATACTTAAGAGTTAAGACAATTATAATAATTATAAATATTAAACTTTGGTGCACATCTCGCACTGCACCATTTGTGTTGTGCACATAAATTATATCTCGTTTTGCAAATGATAAAATGGGCAAAAATTGGTACCCAAGCAATATCTAGAGACCAGAGGCTTGATCCATGAAAATCTTCCTAAATAAGTAGTTAAGGAATTTAAAAAGTTAAAAGTTTAAGAAAAAGTTTTAAAAGTTTGAGAAGTTCGTTGGAACGTTCCTAAGTACGATTTCTTAGATGTTCTCAAATATTTTAGTAACTTATTACTAGTGTTATCTGACTATATCGTGGTTGGTGCTAAAGACTGTGATCAGATAAATTAAAACACGTCAAAGGCCATCTTTTTGTGCTGCCTGCAGATTAGTGCAAAACCATACTAAGCTGCCACATTGTTTTCATTGACTAGCTTGATTGGAGTTTAGCACTCGGTGTCATATTGTGCCATATATTACAGGTCATTCATTTGTGCCTCAGAGTTGTGACTGAGCATCAAAGTGCAAAATCATGGCAGATAATTTTTAACATTATCAATCATTGGTATTTTACTTCAGAGTACTTGTGCACATCCCTAGTAATATGAATATGTATTATATGTAGTGTTATGTAGTAATGCTCAATATATGAAAAAACCCAATACATTTGTTACACATTTTACCTTTTGTGATTTCTGACAGCTGGAAGTTATTCTAACTTTAGTTTACCTGGCATCATCACTCACCTCACGTGGAATATGGAACTTGTCTACCACACCCAGCTCATAGTACATCTTGATGCCACACTTCACTAGGTCCAGCTCAGTGAAATCAAAGTCACAGAAGTGAAACTCAAAGATCTCTGACACCTTTGAGTTTGGCAGTGTCTCAGCCTGGAGAGAACAACAGCATGAAGACACACAGCAACAAAACAACAAGACTTCAAACCAAGTATGATTTTTTGTTTTGTTTTACCAGAATATTCTCCAGCTCATCCTCTTCACATTCATCAGGCTCTTTCCCATACAACTCACGTGTGTTCTTAACACACACACACAAAAACACAGTCAGTTTCACACTGCTGATATTCCAAGATGATTTTTTTTTATGTTCATACAACCCCTTTTAATTAGACCATCAATCATTTTGTCATATATGACAGCACTGCTCCTCTACATGATCAAGTTAATTCATACTGTACAAATAGGATGTACTGCTATTACCAGCATTGCCAATGTACTGTAATTTATTTTAATTAGTGCATACTAGGGAATAAGCCCTGTCAAGTCGGAGAAACCCACCAAGACATTCTGAATCTCATCCTTTCTGCACTTGACATGGTACATGACCATGTCCTGAAAGATGTCCTTGCGATTTTCCAGCTTGTTCATCCTGTCATAAGTGTCTGTATTCAGCACTGACCAGCCCAGGAACTGAGTGAGTGACTGAAATAGACACAGATTGGGGTTTAGATTACATTTACATCGCAGGCTCACATTTAGGTTGAGAGTCAGGAAAAAGCCTGAGAAAAAAATAACGATGCTCCTGCACAAAACAAAAAAACTCCTGAAGACGCATTTTTTGGACTTGCTTTTACTTAACAGCAGTGGTTTAACTATCGCTTCATGTTTGTGAAGATTGTTTTCGTGTGTCATGTTATGGTGTATACTGTATCCATGTTTTTGATCCTTTTTGTTTTTTAACAGATTGTAAAGCACTTTGTGACTCCTTGTCTGTGAAAGGTGCTATATAAATCAATTTTACTTACTTACGACAAGACGTGAAATAATCACGTTGGTCCACTTTGGAAAATGTGTAGATGTCACGGTTTAAACCCCTCAAACGTGAAACTTACACGTTTGCGTTAACACGTTCCAGTGGAGAGATACCTGGATGTTAACCTATTCTAAAAGTATAACATTACAAATACAGCGAACACATACTAATGTCTCCTAATCTGTAAGCACTAAGGTGCTAATCTATGGCACTGAAGTTACAGGAGTTTCCTCCCGTTTATAAGCAACGGAACTAGGTCGAGTATTTAAAAGGTTATGGTTAACATGGTTAACGTGGTTTAACGTCGATGTAATACATTGTTTTAGCGTAACTTTTGCTTAAACGGGAGCTGGGGGAGGCCAGAAAAATAGACGTTTTACTCATTAGGCTACTTCATTAAAAACGTGACATTTAGACGTTTTTTTTTTTTCGGCATGGATCAAGGCAAATGAATCCTTTTCACCTTGAAAATAATAAATGTTTTTTGCATTTTAAATAATAGAAAATTTCTCAGTGATCGTCAAAAAAAAATTCAATTTTTCTCGGTTGATTGAAAACTAATAGGATAGGTCAACATCCGTGTATCTCTCCACTGGAACGAATTAACGCAAACGTGTAAGTTTCACGTTTGAGGAGGTTAAATCGTGACATCTACACGTTTCCCAAAGTGGACCAACGTGATTATTTCACATCTTGTTGTGAAACCAGGTTGCAACCACACAGCAACATTTTTCTTCTCGGAATTAAAAGTATAACATTACAAATGCAGCGAACACATACTAATGTCTCCTAATCTGTAAGCACTAAGGTGCTAATCTATGGCACTGAAGTTACAGGAGCTTCTTTCCGTTGCTAAGCAACGGAACTTGGTCGAGTATTTAAAGGGTTGGTTAACGTGGTTTAACGTCGATGTAATACATTGTTTTAGCGTAACTTTTGCTTAAACAGGAGCTGGGGACGCAGGAAAAATAGACGTTTTACTCATTAGGCTACTTCATTAAAAACGTGACATTTAGACGTGTTTTTTCAGCGTGGATCAAGGCAAATGAATCATTTTCACCTTGAAAATAATTTTTTTTTTTTTTGCATTTTAAATAATAGAACATTTCTCAGTAATCGTCAAAAAACATAATTAAATTTTTCTCGGTTTAATGAAAACCAATAGGTCGTTATCAACATCCGTGTATCTCTCCACTGGAACGAGTAAGTTTCACGTTTGAGGGGGTTAAATCGTGACGTCTACGTTTCCCAAAGTGGACCAACGTGATTATTTCACGTCTTGTTGTGAAACCAGCAACATTTTTCTTCTCGGAATTAAAAGTATAACATTACAAATGCAGCGAACACATACTGTCTCCTAATCTGAAGCACTAAGGTGTTAATCTATGGCACTGAAGTTACAGGAGCTTCTTCCCGTTGCAAAGCAACGGAACTTGGTCAAGTATTTAAAGGGTTATGGTTAACACGGCTAACATGGTTAGGCAAATGAATCATTTTCACCTTGAAAATAATAAATGGTTTTTTTTTTGCATTTTTAATAATAGAACATTTCTCAGTGATCGTCAAAAAACAAAATTCCATTTTCTCGGTTTAATGAAAACCAATACGTCGTTATAGGTCAACATCCTTGTATCACTCTACTGAGTATTAATGCAGACGTGTAAGTTTCACGTTTGAGGGGGTTAAATCGTGACATCTACACGTTTTCCAAAGTGGACCAACGTGATTATTTCACGTCTTGTCGTGAACAGCAACATTTTTCTTCTCGGAATTAAAAGTATAATATTACAAATGCAGTGAACACATAGCCTACTAATGTCTCCCAATCTGTAAGCACTAAGGTGCTAATCTATGGCACTGAAGTTACAGGAGCTTCTTCCCGTTGCTAAGCAACGGAACTAGGTCGGGTATTTAAAAGGTTATGGTTAACACGGTCAACGTGGTTTAACGTCGATGTAATACGTTGTTTTAGAGTACCTTTTGCTTAAACGAGGAGCTGGGGGTCGCTGGAAAAATAGACGTTTTACTCATTAGGCTACTTCATTTAGGCGTTTTTTTTTCTCGACGTGGATCAAGGCTAATGAATCATTTTCACCCTGAAAATAATAAACGTTTTTTGCATTTTAAATAATAGAACATTTCTCAGTGATCGTCAAAAAACAAAATTCCATTTTTCTCGATTTAGTGAAAACCAATAGGTCATTATAGGTCAACATCCGTGTATCTCTCCACTGGAACGTATTAACGCAAACGTGTAAGTTTCACGTTTGAGGGGGTTAAACCGTGACATCTACATGTTTTCCAAAGTGGACCAACGTGATTATTTCACGTCTTGACGTGATACTGTAGTTCGAGATTGAGGTTCACATTCAGATTCAGGTTTAGATTCACATTTAGATTCAGGTTCAGGTTCATATTTACTGATGGTTAAGATTCAGGTTTAAATTCAGATTCAGGTTTAGATTCACAATTTCATTTCAGATTCACATTGAGATAAAGTAGGAATCTGACAGAAATCTGACAAGAAGATTAAAAACATTAGACAGATCAGACAAAAATGAATCTGAAAAATACAAAAAAAAAAAAAAATCACGTGCCCACAAAGAATGGTTGAGCTAAATTAAAAATGCTTTCTGTGGGCTGTTGCTCAAAGAAACTAAGTACTTTTTGTTTAGCTTTCAAAGGGCAAAACACACTATGGATAAATAATGCAGAGTCTGCTGATTCATCCATTATTGTATATTTAGCTATGACACAGTACTGGTCTATACTGTGGCCTCAAATACCTCCATTAGCGTTTCATCCTGTTCGTCAAAAGGCTTTCCATCTTTCCTGTTATAGAACGTGGCCACGCCAACGATTTCCTCTTTCTTGTTCACGATGGGCAAAGAGAGCACATTCTTAATTGTCCATCCAGTTTCATCGAGAGGTTCTTTCTGGCAGGACAAAAATAAACGTGAATCAAAATATATCAAAAAAAATATTTCAGGCACATAGCTATACAAAAAGGGTCAGATATACAGCTTTTGGAAGACTGTTCATTTAATTTAAGTGATTTTGTAGGAAGCATAAGTTAAGGTGATCTCACTTGAAATTCAAAGACCTCGTCTTGAGCAGCGTTCATGATATTACAGATCTGTAAGACAGAGTGAAGGGAAAGCGGCAGTCACGCTCACTGAGAAGGGGTATTGCTTGCTGATTAATTACTGTTCACAAAATTACAATTATCCATCATTTCAGTGTGGGAGCACATTCTATTCCCCCTCACTGTGCACATGACAGGAGCATTATAAACCATAATAGCTTTCAAATTTCTGACTACTGTGGCGTCAGTGGAGGAGGATGGAGGTCTAGACTCTCACCAGGCCGTTCTCTGCAACGTAGGTGGGAAGCCCGCTTACTAATGCCCAGTGGTCAGGAGGAGGGTTACTGTAACGACAACGAATATGCGTCTGACCAGAACAATACAGAACTTTCCAATGATAAACCCCATCTTTTATTTTCTAGGTGGTCTAGACTAGAAATCAAAAATATACATTGCTGTTCAAATGTTTGGGGTCTGAAAGCTTTTTAAATGTTTTTGAAAGAAGTCTAAGGCTCACTTAGACTGCGTTTATCTCATAATTGTGAAAAATGATTATAATTTAAAATAAGATTTCTATTTGAATATTTTTTTAAAATTTTGATTTAATGTTTAAAATGTTGATTTGCTGCTAAATACTTGTGGGAAAAGTGAACTTTTTTTACAGGATTCTTTGATGAAATGCAGAAACATAATTTATTTTTATTTTTTTTAAATCTTTTGTTACATTATAAATGTCTTTAGTGTCACTTTTGACCAATTTAATGCACCCTTACTGAATTGAAGCAATATTTTTTTCTTAAATAAAATAATAATAATGGTAGAGTATATGTTCTAAAAACATAAGTTATCTCAAAAATCATTATTGCTCAGATCTGGCTCCAACCTTGCAAACACCCATAAATGTCTGGCCAGATTGCATCCATCTCTTAAAGGGATACTCCACTTTTTTTGGAAATAGTCTTATTTTACAACTCTCCCAGAGTCAAACAGTTGGGTTTTAACATTTTCGAATCCATTCAGCCGATTTTCTGATATTTAGAAGCAAATCAGTAACCAGACAGTTTCTGGTCTTATTGACTTCCATAGTAGGAGAAAAAAAAAAATATATATATATATATATATATATATATATAATGGAAGTCAATGAGACCAGAAACTGTCTGGTTACTGATCTTCCTCTAAATATCAGAAAATCGACTGAATGGATTCTAAAACGGTAAAATTCAACTGTTTAACTCTGGGGGAGTTGTAAAATGAGCCTATTTCCAAAAAAAAAAAAAAAGTTTAAGCGTATCCCTTTAACACGTTTATAAGGTTAGGTGCAACATTTACAATGCATGTAATTTTGATCTGTGATAAAGCATGTGGGCTTAATTAAATGCCAAGTGGTAGCGCACAGTCAAATTTAACAGGCGATAAAAATGTATTAACTTACGGAATTACTTTGATGTCCTCCTTTCCATGCAATATGTAATCAATCACTTTGTAGAAAATCACTTCCTGAAGCATAATTAAAAGCGTAAGTCAAACACAACAGACATGACAGCAAGTAAGAACTCATAAGGATTCATTCAGGGAAGTTTTGTGTTTCTCTGACATGATTAACTAAATAAACATTTCCTATTTATGATTTATGCAATGTGTGTCACTCACTCTGCCATCAGGTGTCTTTGGTCCACTATATGGGGCCACCTCTCCCATTAGTACGGGCCAAAGATCAAAGAACTCCTACAGGCAAAAGAAATAACAAAAGCATATATTTCAAAATGCTTCAACTGGCAAATAAAACTACAATTTACAGTCCCACTTTATTTTAAGTAACATGTAAACTAGATGAGTAAAGTTGCATTGGCAAAGTTTATTCCACGGTTGCGAAAAATCCCCTCTATCCTCTTCCTTAAAAAATCCCCAACTTTGGACTGCTTTAAGAGGTCTTTAAATGTTAAGAATGTTGCTTTCATGATTTTACACAGTTAGCATTATT
Organism: Cyprinella venusta; assembly: GCA_038021265.1. Classification (NCBI taxonomy): domain Eukaryota; kingdom Metazoa; phylum Chordata; class Actinopteri; order Cypriniformes; family Leuciscidae; genus Cyprinella; species Cyprinella venusta. Next base: position 18,987,342 of record CM075873.1, on the reverse strand, counting down.
TAACATGTTGCTGACCAAATTGCTAGCATGTTTAAATGTTAGCATGAATTAGCATGTTAATTTAGAATGTTGCTAACATGATTTAGCATCTGGCTAGCATGTCATAAGCTAGTTGCTGTAAGATATATAGTGGATGAAGCTTAAAGCCTACTCTATTACAGTTACTGTATTAAAGTTTTGACCCCCTCAATGAAAGTCTATGGAACATTTCATAGTTCTGATCATCCATTTAACAGAAATCATAAGTCAGATCAGTTCGAAAGCACCGAGTCAGAAAAGTTTAAGGTTGGCCTGAGTTTGGTTTGTCAAGCCAAAGAAATACCAGCATGTAATGACATTTTTAATTAGACTATTGACCCTTACCTTACCCCTTAACCCACCCTTAAACCTACCCATCCTACCAAAACAAACCCATACCCGTATCACACATTATTAGCAGCAAAAGTGAAGTACCCACATTTTTTTTATGCATACTAAAGTGTGACCCAAACTATTTATAAGTTACAAACTCAAGTTACAAGTCCAGCTGCATAGTTGATAAGTAGCTCAAATTATAAATAAATAAATAAACAGTCACTTTAGTTTTGGTCATGTCAAGGAGGCCCACAGAGTAGCGGTCACAGTTGAGGAAGGCTCGGACTGTATAGAGGGCCTTGTGGAACTGTCTCTCAATGTCAGTCAACTCCTCAAACACTTTGCTGGCAGACCAGAGCAACACCTTCAATGAAGATATGAGAGAAAATGACAACAAAACTTTAAGCGGCAGTGTTTATTGGTAAAGGTCTCGTTAAATGGTTAATGTCTTGAAGAAATCCTACCTGTCCCCTTCTGGTTTCACAGTTGTGCAGGTAGCTCAGGTGAAACACTCGAAGCACAAGATTGGCAAAGTTGAGATATTTCTTCAGCGTCTACAAGACACAGAGATTAATTTACTTCAACAGAGCATTTAATCTGTTCTTTAGAAGTCAGTTTAAAGTGCTTTCACTGTATTAATATTAATCGAAAAGTTGCTGCCTTGAATTAAATTGCATTAATCTGACTTTAAAATGAGCTGAATCTTATTTTGATGAGTTAAAGCAAAATACAAGTGTTGTCATATATCATTTGAGATTGAGATTAAAAATGTGTGGGGAGACCAATAATTATTTGTTTACATTTCAAATTGGCATCCTCACTGAGACTTATTGTTGAGTTTAAACCCAAAGCGCTGTACTTACTACAGTTACAGAGGATGATGAGTGAATATACCTCTTCATCCTGAGCAGTGAAATGTGGACCATCAATCTTGTTGACAGCCATCATGACGGCCACCATGTCTTTGCCGTTCATAATGGGAGTCGCGAGAACACTCTTGGTCTGGTACTCTGTCAGGGTGTCTACAAAGTCACTGAAGTGGCTGTCCTGGAGAGGGAAGCACATTTATTCACGGTGAGAATGTTAACGTTAAATCAGGGTAAGATAAAACGTCATTGATGCGCACAATTAAATCATTTAATTTACCTTAGGTTAAAAGTTTGGAGGATTTATTGTTACTAGCAGAGCTACCATGCCCAGTAAAATGGTAAAATACTTTAGAATAATACAAATGCGTTAACATTAATTGAAAATCAACATACAATATGTTTTTTTACAGTATTTTGAATGTTTGTTAATAGAAAAAAAAATATAACTGTTCAATGTTAGTTCACGGGTCCATTAAATAATATTAAAAGATAAAACCTTTGTATTTGTACATTTTGAAATTAACATTAACCTAGATTAAAGTACGCTCTAATATATATATATATATATATATATATATATATATATATATATATATATATATATATATATATATATATATATATATATATTATTGTTTAGTTCATGTTATAACTAATAATATTTAACTGATGGTAACAAATGGACCTTATTGTAAGTATGAGATGTTCTTACTCACTATTTTTGTCTTGGTTTCCGAATAAAATATCTACATATTCTTAAATCAAGATAACATTACTTAAGAAGCAATTTGACTGATAGTAATACTTGATTTCTAAACAATGTATCAAAATTAAGTGAGCTGGAGCTTAAAACAAGAAAAAAAAAATATCTGCCAATGTAATCAGAAAAATAATCTCAATTCAAAGGGTGTGTGTGTGTGTATATATATATATATATATATATGAAGAGTTCAGATGCAAAAGCCTCTAAATGCCATTTGAAATTTTCTTCTAAAATGATCATTTTTATCAAGCTTGTATATTTAAGTTCAGTAATTTCACTTAAATGACAATGAAGATTACCTATTAATTGCCATTTAAGTGAAATTACTGAACTTAAATATACAAGCTTGATAAAAATGATCATTTTAGAAGAAAATTTCAAATGGCATTTAGAGGCTTTTGCATCTGAACTCTTCATATATATATGTGTGTGTGTGTGTGTGTATACATACATACATAAATATATTATATATATTTTTATATATTATATAAAAACAAGACTTAATATCTAATTTCATTTTGTCTCAAGCAATTGTCTTTATCTTGATTTAAGAATTTTGCTGGAAAACAAGACAAAAATAATAGATAAGAAATGATTTTTGCAGTGTATTTAATGAAATGTGTTTAAATATTTGGTAACACTTTAAATCTTGCATAATTACACGCAACTAACCATAAACCATACCCCAATCCTATAGTAAGTACATAATTTTAATTAATATTACTCAGTATTTACATGCATAATTACACACCTTAACATAAAGTGAAAACAATTTTTTTTTCTGTTATCAGACAAAAAAATATTCTAGATAATATTTGAATAACTGAAATGAATAAAAACACAGGTTCATTTGAAACATAAATTCTCCATATTCTGTTCAACAATAGAAAGGGAAAGTAAAATGTGGAGTTTAATGTAAGCACTGATGTTCTGCTGACGAGTGGAACATGGCGTTAGGCTCTGACCTTTAGATTTAATCCAGGATCGCTCTAATTCAACTCAGATTAAATACTTTTATCCCCTCCAGACCTGGTAACAAATTGAGGAAGAGCGGTGACCTGCTCTAATCCACCAGCATAGCCTTGCATGTTAATAACTGAGCTACGGTGCCATACACATACATTTGGAAGAAATATGATTCTCAGAATGTAGTCTACAAAAATCACTGTCCAATGTGTAATGCTTAAAAAGAGGGCAACACTTTTTGCATATGTGCTGTGCTTGCTTACAAATATCAGCGCATCTGTGGACAGTTTGTGTTTACTCGGCATTCTGGCAGACATCTTACACTGAGATAGGATGCTGTCGCCACCTTGAGGGTTTCAAATAGGCTTACTTGGTATTTCAGTCACATAATGCCTTTCTCAAAGATTGAGAAACCCCATTTTTAAAAGAAAATGATTATGAGCAGTACAGAGGAAAGTATATTGCTGTCTGATAAGCAGTGAAGCACATTGTGAGCCAAAGAGAAAGTAAATTATAATCAAGTAGAGAGGGAGATTTCATGGCTGTCTCTGCACAACACATTCAGCCATATCTGTCTGTGCAACATCACCCCCTCATATTTCTCAAATATATCAGCAATGGGGCCATATAATTAGCATAACATCCTATTTTAGAGATAGAGAATGTCTGATGGCCTATTTCATTTCAATATCAGAAAATTGTTTAAAAACGGTCGGTTCATACATTATTCAATAAAAACAGGAGGACCAATCTATGATTTATTCTGCTAATAAAAATTCAATTTTAAATAGTCACACAGTCATTAACTTATATTTTGGGATGTCTGATCATAACCGATGAAAATATGACTATAAAATGTTAGCGTTGCACTGCTCTCTCCTGGTAATAATGTGAATTGCATTCTCATATTAATAACTGACAGGACCGAGATACACCGTTGCTGTCTTAAATTTTTGAAGTACAATCAACTTGGATGTTGAATTTTGCACAACTTACAAACAAAGTTGAAAATTGTTTATTTTAATGAGTTAAAAGCAATGTAAAAACATATGTTGTAATAACTTATTTATGGTATAACTGGTGTATGGATACACTGTAAAAAATATTGTTGGTTTAACTTAAAAAAGTAAGTAACCTGGTTGCCTTAAAACTTTAAGTTGATTGAACTGGAAAAAGTTCAGGGAAACTCTGGAAAGAGTTAATACAATGAAGGAGATTAATTTAATCATCAGAAACTCAAAATAATAAGTTATCTCAACTAAATAAATTATTTAAGTTGATTTGACAAAAGAAAATATGTTGTGATAACAAACCTTGAAAATATTTTTTAAGTGTAAAAAAAAATACACTAAAGTGTACTTGAAGTGTACTTGAAAAAAAAATATTTTTAATGTAGTTATCCTATTCCTATCCTAAATGAAAGCTTGTTACAGTACACTGCATATACACAACACACAATAAAACAATAAAAAGATATTTTCCTCTCAAATCGAGTTTATATATCACAGTTTTGACATTTTATCTCAGAATTGCAAGCTTTTATCACAAATCTGAGAAAAAAGTCTGAATTACTAGATATCAAAAGAAATCAGAACTGTACGAGATTTTTCATTTAGTGGCAGAAACAATCTTCCATAATCCTACCTTTGTGACATCAGGAATATTGACGGCCTTCTTGGCAGTGGCCACATGGCCCACAATGCCTGTGTCCAGCGGGTAGACAATCTCACTGTCCGGTGGCACCAGACACTCCTCCAGTGTGGCATCTTTATGGACATTGAAGATTCGCGTGGCCAGTTCAGCTATGCCATTCCTCTGGCGGTACATGAAGAGACTCATGCGGTCTGCTCGTATCATGAAGGTGAGATGCCGCATGAGGTTGAACACGGCCCTCTCCATCTGCAGGTTTTCCTGCATGTCCCGCACCATATCGAAAATGATCTCGCACTCCTCAATAGAGCTCAGCTCATGGTAAGAGCTGTTGTCCACTTCTGTTTTCCTGGTGGTCGACAGAAGGTCGGAGACGACCTTCGCCCGGAACCTGGAGTCATAGTACTGCTTGGCAAATGTTGGATTACTGTCCAAAAACTTCTCAGCCACATCCTTGTCCACTGCAGCCATTTTATCTAAGCCGTCAGTGAAGTGTTACACTTTTCTGAATAGCGTTATAGTTGTCCTATGAAACCTGGCAGCAGGACGCAGAGAAACCTTTGGGATTACTGGAGATTGTTTTAAAGAAGCGACTACGTGTGCTCATAATCCTGTCCAATTGTAATAAGGATTATGATATTCACCTGACAGCAGCCACAGCCATTTTGCATAAACATTTGTTGACACAATTACCACATCTGAAAAATGAGTCGCTTTTAAGATTAAGGTTGTATTGAGACACCAAGATTGCAATTCAGTAAAGCACAAGTCGGGTCGGCATAAATTCTATTCCTAATCAAAAGGCAAACATAATTTTTAAAAGTTGGGGTTTATTACATATTTATAAATACATTATTACTTTTATTTTAGATGCATTAACTAAAATGCAATACAATATAATATTTTTCAAATAAATACTGTTCTTTTGAACGTTTTATTCATCAATAAATTCTGAAAATCTTTTATCATAGTTTTCACAAATATATGAAGCAGTGAAAACTTTATTATCAATAAAGTTTTCAACATTATTGATAATATTTTTGAGCACCAAATCAGCATTTTTGGAGTAGTATAAAGACTGGAGTAATGGCTGCTGAAAATTCAGCTTTGCAACAAAAATTACATTTTAATATATATATATATATATATATATATATATATATATATATATATATATATATATATATAATAAAACCAGCGATAAACTATAGTAATATTTCACAATATTACTGTTTTCCTGTACTGTATATACAGAATGTATATATATATATATATATATATATATATATATATATATATATATATATATATGTGTGTGTGTGTGTGGTAAATGTATGACGACAACTGTTTCACTCAAACATTTAATAATGTAAATCTTTACATTTACATATAAAGTTGTAATACAAAAATTTATAAATAAGGTCTACATATTTAAGGTGCTCCAGATATATTTTAGAAAAAGTGTACATATGATTCAATGACTGTTTTATGAAACATACATGTTTCGACAGTAGTCAGTCTGAAAGACTGCATCTTATGTCCTTCTGTGATTTCATCCTGACAGACGAACGACTTAATAAATGTTGGCTCTGAAAGAGAATGAACAAACACTGGGTATAAATATCTGGCATTTTATAAAACATTTAAAATACCTTGTATGTTAATAAGCAAGTCAGTTACCAAATACCTTGAAAATTAAGCTCCAAAAACTGCTTCTCTAAATTCCCATTTTCATATATCTATTCTAATTCATGTGTCTCTGTATAATGTGTATGCATCTTTAATACTACGGGATAAATGTGTTGAAAAACATGCAAAATACAAAAACAGTTACCTTGAAAAAATAGAGATTGTCATCATGCCCAGAACCAGCTCAAAGCTGTAGAAGCAGAGGAGCACAGCATTGAGTACAAACTCAAGGCGTAAAACAAAGGTCTGAAGCAGCAGGAAGTAGACGCTCAGCACCGCACAGGGCACCAGAACACCAACACTCACACACAGAGCCAGAGAGCGCTGACACAGGTTCCCCTTCCAGCCTGAAAGTCACATTTCACACACCATTATTTCATTTGCTACATGGATCAATGCACTTTCACCATACAAAATGTACACAGCAAAAAAGGGTAATCAATCTTTGTTATCAAGCAGTTATGACAATAATCCACTCATTGTGCTGCATTCAGAGCTGAGAAGAGAATGTCTTTAGAATTCAATTCCAGAATTCTGATTCTAACTGCACACAGAATGTAGAATTACAAATCAAAATATAAAAAGAAAAAAATAACAATAAATAAAAGTAAAATCAAAAGATTATTTGAATATTTTCCATTTTCATATAAAATTATTACTGTATTGTTATTTGCATTTCATTAATGTTTCACATAGTTAAAAATGTACATTTATTTCAAGGACAATGGAAACACACACACACACACATATATATATATACACACACACACATACATACACTACTAGTCAAAAGTTTTAGATCAGTAAGATTTTTTATGTTTTTAAATGAAGTCTCTTCTGCTCACCAAGGCTGCTTTATTTGATGAAAAAAAATGACAAACAGTAATATTGTGAAGTTTAAAATGACTGTTTTCTATTTTAATATACTTTAAAACGTAATTCGAAAGCTGAATTTTCAACATTTCCCCCCCAAAATTCTCAGATGAATAGAAAGTTCAAAAGAACATAATTTATTTAAAATATAATTTTTTCTAACATTATAAATGTCTTTACTGTAACTTTTGTTAAATTTAACTCATCCTCGATGAATAAAAGTATTTTCTAATTTCTTTCCCCCAAAAATAAAAAATAAATTCTTACTGACCCCAAACTTTTGAATGGTAGTGATTAATGTTACAAAAGCTTTCCATTTCAGATCAATTCTGTTCTTTTGTACTTTCTATTCATCAAAGAATCCTGAAATAAAAATGTAAAAAACTGTTTTCAACAGGGATAATAATCATAAATGTTTCTTGAGCATCATATTATAATAATTTTTGTAGGATCATGTGACACTGAAGACAGGAGTAATGCTGCTGTAAATTCAGCTTTGATCACAGGAATACATTACACTTTACTATATATTCACATAGAAAACCGCTGTTTTAAATTGTATTAATATTTCACAATATTACTGTTTTTTTTTTTTTTTTGTATTTTTTAATCAAATAATTGCAGCCTTGGTTAGCAAAAGAGACTTCTTTTAAAAACATTAAAAAAATCTTACCGATCTAAAACTTTTGACCGGCAGTGTGTGTGTGTGTGTGTGTGTGTGTATATATATATATATATTCCTGGCATTTCAAGTTTGCCCAACCCTGCTCCCCAATGAGGATAATTTCAGTCCTCTGATCGACAAAAAAAAGTCAGTTCTACAGCTGCTACTTGTACAAAGCACCGCTTTACAATACAACATTTTATCACACTTACCATAGAAAAGTCTGAGGGTTTCAAGGCCCAAGAAGAGGAGCAGCAGGACAACATCCAATATCAGGTTAGCTTGTGGGTAAGGGAGTATCACCCCTACAACAGTCAGAGCAAACAGTGATTACATCACAAAAACATAAAGGTCAACCGCTAGACCCTTTAATGAATCCATACCTCACCTTTATAGATAAACATAAGAATCTCAGCGATGAAGAATGCTGCAAAATACCAGCCGTTCAAATGAAACAGGATCTGCAGTGGTGTGGAGGACAACTGAGAGACATTGTTAAGAACATAATCAGGGGCGCAGACATATTAACTAATGTTTACCTGTCGTCCCAAAAAAGCAGCCACCTCATTGGTCTAGCCGGAAGCACGTGATGATTCTTCCGCGAAGCCTCATTACTGATGATCAAAATATACGCAAGGAAAGAACTATTGCCGACTTTAAACAGTAATAAAAAATAAACTGCAGGATTACAAATGGAGAACTTTTATTTTCTCGTCCAGAAACACTAGATAATTTTATTACAACTGAAACAATTTAGTGCCCCATATATGGGAACGGGATTAAACGTAAAACGTCTTCACCTTATGGCCTAAGGGGCGCAGACCAAGGGGGTAATCCATCGAGCGGAAGTTGAAGCCTCGCGGGAGCTGACATCTTGCTGCAGAACTTCACTAGCGTTAGCATTCCCATTGACTCCCGTTCATTTTGGCGTCACTTTGACAGTGAATAACTTTACATCTGAGGCGTTTGAAGACCCCATTTGTCCTTTATTTATTTCTAAAGAAACTCGACAATGTATAAATAGCTCCATTACCTTGTAGCTTATGTTATGGCCCCGTAGAAGCAGTTTTAGTGAAAGTCGGCTAACGATTGCGTCATACCCTTTTGAGATTACCGTATGGACACGAGAAGAAGCTCGCGCGCAATCGGGAAACGTGGAGGCAGAATGATAAAATAATTTATCAGAATACCTAGCAAACTTGTCTCCTTCTCCTAGCCCGTGGACAGCTCCTATTCATTCTCTCCGCCTCTGCGCATGTTTCGGAAGGGAATGATTCAGATTTCTCGTGCCACCGCACTAGAAGTCAAACGGGTCACTCACGTCACATCTACGTAGACTAGCTCTGTATGAGTCTGCGCGTCAGGGACGGAAGTGCTAAAAAATCGCCAAAAACGGGCTTCAGTCGTCTCAATGGAGTTCCAATGAGATCGCTCTGTCCATTTCTTTTACTGTCTATGGCGCAGACATATTAACTAATGTTTACCTGTCGTCCCAAAAAAGCAGCCACCTCATTGGTCTAGCCGGAAGCACGTGATGATTCTTCCGCGAAGCCTCATCACTGATGATCAAAATATGACTACGCAAGGAAAGAACTATTGCCGACTTTAAACAGTAATAAAAAATAAACTGCAGGATTACAAATGGAGAACTTTTATTTTCTCGTCCAGAAACACTAGATAATTTTATTACAACTGAAACAATTTAGTGCCCCATATATGGGAACGGGATTAAACGTAAAACGTCTTCACCTTATGGCCTAAGGGGCGCAGACATATTAACTAATGTTTACCTGTCGTCCCAAAAAAGCAGCCACCTCATTGGTCTAGCCGGAAGCACGTGATGATTCTTCCGCGAAGCCTCATCACTGATGATCAAAATATGACTACGCAAGGAAAGAACTATTGCCGACTTTAAACAGTAATAAAAAATAAACTGCAGGATTACAAATGGAGAACTTTTATTTTCTCGTCCAGAAACACTAGATAATTTTATTACAACTGAAACAATTTAGTGCCCCATATATGGGAACGGGATTAAACGTAAAACGTCTTCACCTTATGGCCTAAGGGGCGCAGACATATTAACTAATGTTTACCTGTCGTCCCAAAAAAGCAGCCACCTCATTGGTCTAGCCGGAAGCACGTGATGATTCTTCCGCGAAGCCTCATCACTGATGATCAAAATATGACTACGCAAGGAAAGAACTATTGCCGACTTTAAACAGTAATAAAAAATAAACTGCAGGATTACAAATGGAGAACTTTTATTTTCTCGTCCAGAAACACTAGATAATTTTATTACAACTAAAACAATTTAGTGCCCCATATATGGGAACGGGATTAAACGTAAAACGTCTTCACCTTATGGCCTATGTGTAGAACAAGGAAATTGTCACGTCAAGGGATGAAAGACCTGAAAAGGATACAACAGGTTGTCTTCCTGCAAAAAAAAAAAAAAAGTATTTTATTTGAGGTCTGGAAGGACTGGGGATGGGAAACGCTTTTTCCATCTGGGTGTTTTGGTCCCAAGTCTCACAAATATTTACACACATCTGACCACTATAAATATGTATAGATCTCTTTTTAGCAAACTTTAAAAAATGGCGTTGAACACATGAAAATACCTAAACATTTGGTTATCAATATTTTTCAGTCTCATGAACGTGTTTTTTTTAATAGCCTAGCTGCTACACAACTAAAAAATCCTAGCTTGTGGCGGTGATTTAATATTTGTAAGGACTACATATTTTTCCAACAACAGCGAGCTTTACAGGTTTATTAGACAGAGGCAACATAAATACCACAAGAAAAAGTGGATAATTATATACAATGACGACAAAACGAGTGGAACTGCACCATGTTTTGTGCCACAAGCGGTAACAAAATAACTTTGTAGCCCAATTCAATCATTCCCGATCTAGCAGATGAGATGAATTAAAATAAACATTCAGCTCATAACAAATTGAAATTCATAGACAACATAATTCAAAACAGTAATCGTTTTTTCTTTGCATGCCAAGACAACAGAGTGACGTTAGTGTTGTGAATGGCTAACATTAGCTAGACGAATCTTCCTCTCCATCCGATAACAAAGGTCAATATTTAACTGCTTTTTTTAGTAAAATAGTTTATTTGGTTTCATTAATGACACGTACTGTTTTCACAATAAAACATAGATGAATGCGTGACGACATTGAGCTAAAATCAACTCGTTACAACAAAATCCCACATATCAGCATCCTGCTTACCGTGTGCGGCCATGTTGGATCGCCATGGAAACGGCACACTGTGGGCGGAGACAACCATAATCCGTCCAATCAAAACTCGTATCAAGAAAACAAGCGCGCGTATTTGACAGCAGGACTGACATTACTGTATATTGTTTTATTAATAAGTTTAATGCAATACACTATGAAAATACATGCCTTTTAACAACAACATGACTGTTTTTTATAACTATAAAAAAATGTAGATTACTAATATTCATATTAACTAATAAAATCATTAATTGAAGAGGAAAACAACAACACACAGGGTAAAATTAAAACAAAATTGCATTTGAACTGGAATGCTAAATCACAACACATATAACATATTAAGTGAATTAAAGGGTTAGTACACCCAAAAAATGAAAATTGTCATTTCCTCACCCTTCCAAACATGTACAACTTATTCTTCTATCAAACACAACAGATATTTTGAAGAATGTTGGTAACCAGAAAGATTGACTTCCATAGTATTTTTCCCCACCTACTATGGAAAGAAATGACAACCGTGAACTGTCTGGTTACCAACATTCTTCAAAAGATCTTTTTAGTTCAAAAGAAGAAAAACACTCAAACAGGTTTGGAACAACTATGATTGAACTATTCGCTAGTGTATGTTATCATCATGAATGTCCATTAATGATTTTCTGGGTTGTCTTGATTCTAGTCAAGGTTTATGATGAACTCTTTTGCTCCTTGTGCTCCTAAGAGAAAGAGAATAAGAACACATAAGTCCTGCAGATTTAGTTTTACCACAGTACAGATAAAATATCAAATACGATACACATGCAAACAGATATATAGATATGCAAAATATTTATGCCTTCAGCTTTTGATGATGTAAGGGGGTCCTGCAGTGCTTATCCTTGGCCTCTTCCTCACTGGCATAGATGGCATTGCATAAGCTGCAGAAGTAACCCACCACAGGTCGAACAAACTCCGTCCCTGTTGGTAAAGTGCAACATATCAGTTGTGTAGAGGCAGAGCTGTATTATGCATATAGCACAGACATGAGTGCCTTTTCTTATATGGTAACAAATACTAGCTACATACGCACACATTTTCATTAAAGGAGTAGTTCACCCAAAAAAATCCAACAGTTTACTTGCGCTCAAGCCATCCTAAGTGTAAATTACTTCATTCTTTCAACCAAACACAAATATATTTTTTACATAATAGCCTGGCTCTTCCCAGCTTTGTAATGGCATTGAATAGTGCCTGGGTTTGTGAAGTACCAAAAAGTGCATTCATATTAAAAGTAATCCGTATGACTCCAGTGGGTTATTATATGCCTTCTGAAGCAAAGCGAAGGGTTTTTGTGAGAACAATATCCATATTTAAAACTTTATAAACTGTAATGACTGTCTAACAGCAATAGCAGTATGCATGATCACCACAGAGTGGAATTCTGGCAGAAGGGTGACCTCTGACATTCACATGGTTTTGCTATTTTCCTTAAAACTTCTGGTTTTAGACTTCTATTTCGTGATCAGAGTTTTGTTTTTTCCCTATACTCTGCGCTTCTGCCTTTGTCAATCCTCACCAATGTTTACACTACATCATATGTCATATGCCCGGTCAGAGGTCACCCTTTAGCCGGAACTCGACTCTCTCCTGAACGCTTTTGGCAAAGGCCGTACGGGCCAGTTTCAGAAAGCATTTATTAAAAGGCTGAAGTCGTATGGACTACTATATTCATAGTCATAGTCGTATGGACTATTATAATGAATGCACTCTTTGGAGCTTTAAAAACTCAGGCACTGTTCAACGCCAGGATATTAATAAATACATCTCAAATTGTGTTCGGCTGAAAAAACAAACTCATTTACAATGAGGATGGCTTGAGGGTGAGTTTTTGGGTAAAAAAAAAATCCTTTAAATGCATTGAAGCTCAATAAGTATTTCCAGGGCAGCTTCAGTCCTGGAAATCATATTTTTTTTAGAGCTGTGAAACGATTAATCGCAATTAATCGCATCCAAAATAAAATTTTGTGTTTAGATAATATATGTGTGTGTAGTGTGTACAATTATTTTGTATATATAAATACACACATATGCATGTATATATTTAAGAAAAACATGTTATCATATCAAATATTTATATTTATTTATAATATTAATTTTGTATAAATACATATATATATATATATATATATATATATATATATATATATATATATATATATATATATATATAAAGTATATACATGCAAATATTTCTTAAATATATACATGCATGGGTGGGTATTTATATATACAAAATAATTATACACACTACACACACATATATTATCTAAACACAAAATTTTATTTTTGATGGTATTAATCCCTATTTATTGTTTCACAGCCCTAAATTTTTTATTTTCTTATATCCAGGTATGAGGAACCCTACACAGATCTTTCCGGGTTGGGCTCGTAACAGCAGCTTCTAAAGAGTGTGCAGTGAAACATGCTCTTACCCACTGGATCCATATTGGGTGTTTGTGCCTCTGACAAACTTTCTGAATTTTCAGCCTCCATTTCATTTCCAGCATCAACGTCAGAATCCTGCTTCTCATCTTCCTTTGAGTTGTCATCCTGATCACTCCACAACTCCTAAAACCATCATTAAACCCAGTATCAGTAGGTATACCACAGAGCAGCTACTAGCTTACAAAACAGGGATTTGACAGGTGTTTAAATTGCATTCACTGATGTTTGGATAGATGGCTGTTTTGTGTTTTGGATTCATTTACCTTCTCCAACTCGGTAGATGGTAGTATAGAACCATCACTAGGTCCATTTAGAAAGTACCTGGTAATCAATAAAAAACAAAAAGATGCTAAATCATTATAGTGAAGCAATGATTTATTATTTTCTGAATATTACGTCTTTTATGAAAAAAATACAATTTCCTCCAAACTATGTGCATATTGTCGGCTAAAAAGCAAAAAATAAATAAACAAAGTGTTTTCCAGTTTTCAATCAGAATAGTGACCTGTGAGTGTATGTAAAATTAAATTAAACCTACATTTAACGTCCAACAAATATTTAATTAGAATAAATTTCAAAGTTACCTAACTTTTTTTTTCCTGTTGCAATTAGCTCAGTAACATCTAATTAGAAATTTAAACCCAGTGACTGTCTGTGTTGGGTTGTGCATTTTTTCCAAAACAGCTTTTTTCAGTTTTTTTTCCCCAATAGAAATGCATCTTTCATTACTGTAAAGTGACATCACTTGACTAATTGATCATTAATTTAATCGCTGACTATAACATTTTTTTTACAACTCTGACTCTTAGTTCAAGATTCTCCAAATGGGTTTAAATTTCTAAATTTATTTCATTTTTAGTAACAAACTCCCATGACCAGTCAAGTACATAAATTCAGTTCATTACCTTTTATTTAAATGGGCATGTTTGGTAGACACTGAAACCTTGGGATGTTTTCCAGCAACTGTAATTGTATTCATATTGGCCGCAGATACAACCTTCTCAGCATCACAGGCATTTTCCATTTCAATCAATCCCTGGGGGAAAAAAAAAGAGAGATAGTTGTAAGATTTTGTTGATGAAACCACTAAATATGTTCAAAATATATATGGCAGTAATGTTTACTGACTGTTCGATGGAGGCGAAACATCCAATGACGCTTTACTCTCCCATATGGTTCTGCGATGTTCAGAAAATCTGCATCACTGTATTCATCAGACATTGGAAGATTTCTGATCCGGAGGACTCTACCATACTCTTCCTGAAGTATTGGAAAAAGAATAATACTGCAATGTTTACTGCATGTTGTGTAGACCCCAGAAAAAGACAATTTTATTATATTAGAGATTCACTTTAGACCCAGAGTTAAATTATTTCTTGATTTGACCTCATCATCACTAGACGTTTGCATGATTGAATCCGTGTTGGTCTCAGCAGCTTCTTCAGAGGTCTCGGTCATCTCTACTGTAGTCTCCTCACTGGACGTCAATAAGCATGAGGGCTCCTTATTTTTCTCTTCAACATGTTCCGGACCATCCGCTTTCTCAGAGTCAGAGTCAACACTTTTCCTGAAACAGAACATCATATGTTGTGATTCTCATATGACTGGGCACATCAAAACACTCAAGTGCAATAGGAAAAGGATTTTATTTGAGAAATTTTAAGTTACCCTTCATTTACTTGGCTGTACGTCTTTGACACAGTTAACCTCAATATTTTGCCACCAAGTCTAATGCGTTGCCTTTTAGACTCAACTTCGAGTTTTGCAGCATCAGCAGCATTCACCATCTCAATTAATGCCTTCTCCACCTGCAATGAAAACATGATATAACCACCACAAGAATCTCCTGAAATGTATTCATTTATATAAATTATTTTTGTTAATAATTTTACAAAGACTGCATCCTTTGACTTCTTTCTTAACATAGCCACAGGTCCAAAAATAAATAAGTATTTGATAACATCGATTGAAACCTGTATACTGGTACATCCATTTCTTTTCGGCAATTTTCAAAGAGGCGCACATTTAATAAGCATGCAAGTACAATGTTTTAAGCCGGAATACAAGAATTATAGACTGCATATGAACAGATTGACAGTTTGCATACACTTTTTTCCTTCTATTCAATGTTGACTTGAATCATTTTACCTTTCGATTGCAGCGAACCAAACAGCAGCCTGCCACATCTCCATATTTCTCCCCAATTTTCAGCAAATCGTTTTCACTGTATTTTTTAGCCACTGGAAAACCTGCCACCTCAAGAACTTTGCCATACTTTTCCTGAAGAAATTAAGCAAATTATCCAGAACTAAAAATCCATGCCTCTAATTTTCCATACACACACACACACATATATATATATATATATATATATATATATATACAGTTATGTCCAAAATAATAGCAGTGTGTTTAAAAAAGCGAATAAAGCTCAAAATCCTAAAAACAACTTTTATTTCAATACACAAAAATGCATTGGGAACACTGCACATTCTATTTAAGATCAAACCAAAAAAGAAAAATGTATGAAATTTGTTTTTACTTTATAGAAAGTGGAGAAAAGGGTAAATTAGGCTGTTCAAAAAAATAGCAGTGTCTGCATTTTTCTTTACAAAGTCAAACATTTACTGTATAAACTGAAAAATACTTGAAGATTTAGCTTTCTTGTGAATCACTGAACTAATATTTAGTTGTATAACCACGGTTTCTGAGAACTGCTTCACATCTGTGTTGCATGGAGTCAACCAACTTCTGGCACCTGTGAACAGGTATTCCAGCCCAGGACGATCGCACTACAGACCACAGTTCCTCTGCATTTCTTGGTTTTGCCTCAAAAACTGCATTTTTGATGTCAGCCCAAAGGTTTTCTATTGGATTAAGGTCCGGGGATTGAGCTGGCCACTCCATAACGTTAATCTTGTTGGTCTGGAACCAAGATGCTGCGCGCTTACTGGTGTGTTTTGGGTCGTTGTCTTGTTGAAACACCCATTTCAAGGGCATTTCCTCTTCAGCATAAGGCAACATGACCTCTTTAAGTATTTTGATGTACTCAAACTGATCCATGATCCGTGGTATACGATAAATAGGCCCAACACCATGGTATGAGAAACATCCCCATATCATGATGCTTGTGCCACCATGCTTCACAGTCTTCATAGTGTACTGTGGCTTGAATTCAGTGTTTGGGGGTCGTCTGACAAACTGTCTATGCCCCCTAGACCCAAAAAGAACAATCTTGCTTTCATCAGTCCACAAAATATTGCGCCATTTCTCTTTAGGCCAGTCAATGTGTTCTTTGGCAAATTGGATTCTCTTTAGCACATGTCGTTTTTTCAAAAATGGGACTTTGCGGGGGCTTCTTGCTGATAGCTTGGCTTCACATAGGCGTCTTCTAATTGTTGCTGTACTCACAGGTAACTTTAGATCTTCTTTGATCTCCCTGGAGCTGATCATTGGCTGAGTCTTTGCCATTTTGGCAATTCTTCGATCCATTCGAACGGTAGTTTTCCTTTTCCTTCCACGTCTTTCTGGTTTTGGTTGCCATTTTAAAGCATTTGATACCATTTTAGCTGAGCAGCCTATCATTTTCTGCACTTCTTTATAAGTTTTCCCCTCTCCAATCAGCTTTTTAATCAAAGTACGCTGTTCTTCTGAACAATGTTTGGAACGGCCCATTTTATTCAGATCTTCATATACCCCTTTTCCACCGAAAAAAGAACTGGTTCGGAACTGGTGCTGGTTCAAAGTTGGTTCGGAGCTGGTTCAACTTGCGAACCCGTTCAGAACCTGTTTGCTTTTCCACTGACTAGAGCGCCCAGGGAACGACGTCGTTACGTCACTGTTTACGTCGCTTGCAAGTACAACATTGTTTGGGATTATCTCTAACTCGTGTACCGAGAAAACTTTAAAAACAATTGAAATATGTAAGTCTTTTAATCTTTTCGTTTGATATGTAATCGTTTCTGATAAGTTATGTACCCCTGTCTTGTGTCTTTTTTTTCTTTCCATTTATTTGTTCTATATCGTGACTGTTTTTTTCTTTGCTTATGTTTAAAATAAATAAATAAATAAATAAAACGCTTGCGTGTTTCTGCAGTTTCTCCTGGCTTTGCGATGGTCAGAAAATATGTTTAAAAGAACCGAGGAGAACGCGTCTAAACCCGCCCCGTAAACATGACGTGCTAAAAGAACGGTTCTAGTCCAGCAAAGAGTTGGTGCCGCTTTGGAACCAGTTCTCGCGGCCGCGAACCGGTTCTTTCGCTGTCGAAACACAAAGAACTGGTTCGCGCGCAGGCACCGGCTCCGAACCGGCTCTCAAAATGCTTTGGTGGAAAAGGGGCTATAGAGAAATGCACTATAACCACCATGTACAGTCCAGTACTGCCTTCGTCCTTAAATAAGGGCCACTAATTGACACTAGTTTTTTCACAGAATGATTAACCTCACTAATTGAACTCCACACTGCTATTATTTTGAACACACCCCTTTCAATTAATGATTAAATTTACAGAACTACCAACATACATCTCATGACTGTTGGGTCTGTTGTTTTTCTATTATTCTAGTACACCTACTAGTAAATTATTTGCCATGTAGAAATATAATTTCTACCAAAAACAGTGATTGATCTGGTTAGTAATGTTTGACTGCTATTATTTTGAACACAACTGTATATATACACACACACATATAAATCACATACATCATTCTCAAGTGAAAACCGACTAACCTCAGTGCTTGAAGTGGAGATCTCCATTTTATCACCTAAAACAGAATGAGCATACTTCCTCAATTTCCATATCTCTGAAATCTCCAATGAAAAATGAACACAAACATACAGCAGAACTTTGTTTTTATGGTTGAATTATTGAATAACTGTGCAAAACACATACCTTTGTCTGTCAGCTCTTCCTCAAATTCTTCTGGCGTGGGCAAGTTTTCTAGATTGCTTGTCAAATCTGTTGCCTTCTACAAAGACAGAACAAAACAGATTTGTTTCTTTAGCTATATTTTTAAAAATAGAATACAATTAATAAACTGTGTATCACTACCAAATCAACTGAAATACACTGCCCGGTCAAAACAAGAAAGAAAAGTCACTGTTTGTATTTAAATAGGCAAATACTTAAGAGTCTATGCTTATGTTTTTATGTCTATTATTATGTTTTAGCATGTTGTAAAGCACGTCTTCTACCCCTAAGTGATGGAGAGTGTAGCTTCTCATTTTTAAAACAACCATGTAGGAAGACACATCATGGCCATATTCCAGGATGACAATGTCAAGATTCATCAGGTAGTGAAAGAATGGTTGGTAGGGATCATGAAGAATCATTTTCACATATGAATTGGCACCTCTAAGTCCAGATCTTAAAGGGATAGTTCACTTTGAAATTATTATTATTTTTTTATGTTTTGGCTTACCTTAAGGGCATCCAAGATGTAGGTGTCTTTGTTTCCACAGTATTTCAAATTTTGATATTTTTACGTCAAACCGTTGTTGTCTATCAGTCATATAATGGAGATTTATGGGGCCCACATCAAAGAGCTTCTATTGTGATTTCCTGTATATCTAAATGTGTTTAGATCTTCACAGTGAAAGGTAAAACTTCACACAAGCGAACACTTCCGGCGCTTGCGCAGACCGAAGTGCCCGTGCCTTCAGATCAGTTGGACATGGCTGTGGTTACAAGAGGTAAAAACGATATAAATACTGTTCACTTTCTCACACGAAACGCTCGTTTCTTGTCTTAGGCCATCAATGTGTACTTACATTTACGAGTCATTAAATCATGTTTAATTTGGACTTCTTTGTGCATGATCATAAGAGGTGGACCCCCTAAACCTGCATTATATGACTGATAGACAACAACGGTGTGACCAAAAAATATCAAAATTGAAAATACTGTGGAAACAAAGACACCTACATCTTGGATGCCCTTGAGGTAAGCTAAAACAACTTAAAAATGTTCAGTTATGTTTACCTCTTCCATTTCCACTGTTTCATCTTTTTGCACTCCTTGTTGAAGCTCTTTTTGCTGAAGCTCTTCTTGTTGAATCTCTTTTTGTTCTCCTTGTTGAATCTCTCTTTGTTCTCCTTGTTTTATCTCTTTTTGCTCTCCTTGTTTTATCTCTTTTTGTTCTCCTTGTTTTATCTCTTTTTGTTCTCCTTGTTTTATCTCTTTTTGTTCTCCTTGTTGAATCTCTTTTTGCTCTTCTTGTTGAATCTCTTTTTGCTCTTCTTGTTGAAGATCCTGGGCTTCCTTACAATCACTTGATCCATCAGTTGTTGTAGCAGTTTGTGCACACTCTGATGTCTCAGACTCTACGTTCGATGCGTCCATATCTGAAGGTTTAGTCTCATCATTTGACTCTTTCACAGTTTGGACATCTTCAAGTGTATCCTGTTCAGTCAGAGAATCCGCGATTTCATATTCCTCGTCATCTAGCTCGTATTCTACCGTGAGCTCATCTTCCGAATTCAGTTCTTCACCGTCATCTGCTATAACTGCCACTCCTTCAAGATCACTATCATCCCCTATGATTTCAGACTGATCGTTGTCTTGTTTAGCCAGCTTCTCCACACTTTCTTCTGTTGTTGTTTTCGGTTTCTGGTCTTTTGAAGAAGAGCTCCTTTTGGAATGGGATTTAGATGAGCTGTCCCGTCTAGAGCTCTCCTTGGTTTTCTCCCGGGAGCGTCGACTTTCTTCTCGTTTCTTAGAGTCGTGACTCCTGCGAGACCTGGACCTCTCTTCAGAGGCTCTTCTTTTGGGGCTGGGAGAGTCTCTTCGGGAACTACGGGATCTCCTTTTTGGGCTGCTATTCCTCCTCCGCCTGCTGCTGTAAGGTACTGGTGATTCTTCTTTCTCAACACCACTGGACCATGGAGGGAAATAATGAAAATGTTAACATTTTAGAAGCAGAATGGATGTATAAAAATTTTATTTTTCTTCCCAAGTCAGCATTAAAATCAGCAGAATGGGTTTACCTAAGCGACTGGTACTCAGCTGAGTAGCCAACGTTGATGGTTTTTCCTTTTAATTTGAGTATATTGGTTGAATAGTGGTGCACTATTTTGTTGGCCTCTTCAGCATTGCCCATCTCCACATATCCCTGTACAAATAGAGAGAGTCATTACACTATATAGGTAACTGAAGAGGGAACATGGCATAAGAATAAGTAAATAGAAATATTTGCACAAGAATGAATTTGGCTACCCGGCTTGGCAGAAACAGCGAATGTTTTACTGATCCGAAACGCTTAGCAATGGCCAACAACTCAGTGCTTATGCCCTCTCCAGAAGGTAATGGTGAAAAGCTCACAACAAGAGAACTCTGTGAAACAAAGGAAATCATTCAATCAACATTATTGGCAAATATCTAAACTAAAACAAACCAAATGGACACAAGTCAAAATATCCATGACACCTTCCAGATTTAACTGAATAAGGTGCCTAAGACTGGGAAGCAAGAATCTGAGCGCATGAAGTTGAAGTGAATCATTCAATGTAATCATCATATCCAGCTTTAGTTGCAGTTAAATTTTATGAAGAGGGCACTCATATTTGGTGTTTTGGTCTATCAATCTTTCAAAAGATAAGCATTTAACACAGAGCTGCCAACTCTCACGTATTGGCTGAGAGACACACGCATTTGATTGGTTTGACACGCCACACCCACGATTTTGACCCGCCAAACTCTCACTCCAAGCTAAACTCAAAAGTTGGCAGCTATGTTAACATAAAAGTTCAATGATCAGAATTCACCTGTAGGAAACTGAATGCTGCAGACAGAGAAAATTGTATCATTTCCCCTCTGATCCACAATGGGTTGTGTAAGAAATATTTTACTATATCCTCTGCCTGGCCTGCTGTTCCCATCTCCACAAAAGCCTACAAAAATTAAATATTTAGACAAATTACAATTATTTAAGCCCATCAAAGAATAAAATTGATCCAAATATATTTGTTAAAGGAGTTATATGGGCCATTCTACAAAAATGGTGCAAACAGCTGTCCACAACCAAAATACACATTTAAAATGTATTAAAGTAATAAAATCTTAGATGTTCACTAAGATCCTTCTATTATCTAATGGAACCCACAATACAATTTAGAATATCAGTAACCTTTACATATATATATATAAAATTTATTAGGCACTTTCAATTAAAGGTGGGTGTCCCGAACCCTAACCCCTAAAATTTCAACTTATCAAAATAATATTGAAATAATTGTAGCTTTTTATTCCATTGTTTTATATTATTTTCTTCCACATTTTCATTAACCCCAATTTCCAAAAAGTTCAAAAAAAGGAAAAAACAGTTAAGTGCAACATTCTACGGGCTATTTTCATGTCACTACCTAAAACAATGTTTTAGTTGGGTCGCGTCATATTTTAAAAAGTTTTGAGCAATGAGCATTAAATAAAAGTCCTTTTCTATTCAAATTTATATAATGAGCGAGTTCCATTCGTCAGTCCGTGTTATTGTCTTAACTTGAACCACTATGGAACACCTACATTGGGACTATTTTACACTGGTTCGGGATCGCTGCCGCTGCGGAGCAGCCCAGTACCTGCATGACTCATCATAGATGCACACAGAGAGAAGTAGTTCCGGCTACAATGTTCTTCCGAAAGACGCATTACTATTATTTTTAATATAAGTTATTACGTAAAAAATTTATAAACGTTATTATTTTTAATAAAAGTTTATTATCGTTTGCTAAAGTCCCAAAAACATAAAAAAAAAATAAAATAAATAAAGCCTCACATTGATAAAGTCTCACAAATAACTTAATGTGAAGGAGGGCCCTAAAATATTTTCTTGGGAAAAAAGGGGGTATTAGACCAAAAAAAAGGTTGGCAACTCCTGTCCTAGATGTTTCCAACTCTGACTTTGAACCAATTCTGTAGAATGGCCCATATGTGAATGAAAAATAAAATCCCATACCAATTTAGGAAACAAGATAATTTTGACAATAGCTCCAAACTGGCCAAGCAATTTTTTCAGGTAAGCTTCGTCCACGTCATCCACTTCGAACTTTACACACACCACTTTGCACTGTATTAAAATATTGCCAAATAATGTCAAAATGTTATAACATTTACAGCAGCAAACGCCATGTTTTTAACACCATTACAGATTCTGTGGTGAGAAAATTTATGGTAAAACTATATCAGGTGTTTACAATTTATTTTTGCTAACATCAAATCAAATAGAACATTAAAAACAAAACCCCACCTTTGCTGCGGCTTGGGTTTTATTCAGGTTTTTACTGTTCGATGATCCAATTTTACTGCCAGACGACTCATTTCTACTACTTGAGGTTCCACCTGAAAAAAAAAAAAAAAAACACGATCAAAATGAAAGAATACATCTTAAAGATGATCAAATGACTATGGAGGGGGAAAAGGCTTTACCTCGTTCCTGAGTCGATCTGGACTTTGTACTCTCGGAACCAGGCTCAGTTCTGGTGAAGTGTTAAACGTTTAGCATGTAAGCCAACAAATTTCTGGAATTGTGTTGTGTTTTATGAAATATATAATGGGGGAATAATTCTACCTTCGAGCAGATTGGATTGTCTGATCCCACTCTGGATATCTAATGGTACACAAAGAGGTTATACCACATTATAAAACAAGATATAATACAAATTATTATTTATTACTTTATAAAATGTCACAAAGAATTGCTTAACCTTTGTTTGTACATTGACTAATGTTTCTTGTTAAATTGTTACCATCCTCACTCCAAATGTTTCTTAAACCACTTGACATTTTGTGTTGGCCAGAAATGAATATCTAGTGACAACATGGTTGACAAAAAAGTTGAAGATAACTTACTTTTCCACAAGACTGAGTTGACTATTAGCATGTTGGGGTCCTTTTATATGCACAGACCAGTCCTAAAACACAAGTAACATCTCTCAATATTCAGTTATAACTCCATTAAAGTAAATGTATAGACTTTCTGTGTCCATACGGATTATGGATATCAATTTTAAATGAAAGCATTTACAAATATCATGCATACGGTTTGTGCTGTTTTCACAGTGATGCATCTCAAGCCTTCCAACTGAATATTAAATCAAATTAAACTACAGATTTATAATTTTGGGTGTTCTATTTATTAACAGAATAACTTAAACAGAAGCACAATGACCAGTAATGCCTGGTTCAGATTACACGATTTTAGCCCAATTTTGGCACGATCCGTTTGCCATAGGGTGTCGTAGGGATTCGTAAACGACAATGGGAGTCGGGACGCAAGATTCGATCGCATCATCTTGTCATAATGTGCGACAACCTACGTCAAGTCTGCGATGCTTCACGACATCACGACAAAAAGACTAGCATGTTTAATTCTTTTAACGGTCGTCCACGACGATTCAGTCACATGTATGAGGTTGACCAATAGGAGCACAAGCTTTTCCGTATACAACTTTCAAAAAAGACAAAACGAAAGAGAGACGATGGTGCTAACGTTAAAACTAGAAGTATATAAGAAAACAATATTTTACCTCAAGTTCTCTTTGGAGGATTGACAGCCCATACTGTCCTCTTCGAGCAGGGTTCTCAAGTCTCACGCAATGGCCGTGAGACACACGCAATTCAACCAGCTCACACACTCACACGCCACACCGTTCTCCCGCTGAAAAGGCAATGCCGAGCAATCCAGGAAGTCACTCGCTACGAGTTTCGCCTTCTCAATGACATCATGCGCGCCGTTAAAGACGGCATATGATGACTGGTCAGGAAGTAACGTGTAGCCTGACATGTGTCTTGTCCACGACACGACAAGATTTTAGGACCCAAAATCGCGTAATCTGACACACTGACTATCGTAACAGACCAAAAAAAAAAAAAAAAAAAAAATTGCGTAATCTGAACCAGGCATAAGTCAATTATCCAGTCATTATCCAGTGAAAATATTATATTCCACGATATTTCTAAAATCCCATTCCTGCAGGTGAATGCGTTACACCCTATGTATGGCATCAGTGAAATCAAATTTTATTGGTTTTTGTGTCTCATGAACGGTCATGATGCAGCAAATTCACATATATGTGAATGCGGGAATGAGATTTAAGGACAATAGCAGAGGGACCATGACATCAGTCTAGCTATAGCCTTCTGAAGATTTGACATACAGCGCACAAGGTGACTGCTTTTATGTTACTTTTGTCGTAATCGTGTTTGGTACAACATGAGGATAAATAAATGACATCATTTTCATTTTGGATTAAACTATGCCTTTAATGCTTTACTTCCTACGTGGATAATAAATATGCTACTTGGACTTACCTCATATGCCCAGGTACGGTCTTGTGTATTTTGCCTGAAATTGTCTGGTAAATAGCTGGTAATGTAGAATCTGAGAACAAAAAGGCAACTTACCTTGTTAGAGAGGACAGTGATTTCGCAGAGTACACATGCATAGGGGAACACTGGTGGAGTCTTCCCATGGAAATCTGACGCCTCCTTCCTTGTAGGCACTATATGGATCACCGGTTTCTTCCGTTGATGTGAAGATTGACTGGCATCTCTGCTGGACAGGCGTGACGGTGGAGCAAGGTCTCTAATGGACAGGAGCGAGGGTAGACCAACGTCTCTGCTGGGCACGAACGAAGGTGGGCCGATGTCTCTGCTGGACAGGTTTGAAGGGGGAACGTTGTCTCTTCTGGACACGAGTGATGGTGAACTGATGCCTCGGCTGGGAAAAACTGAGGGCGGACCGACATCTCTGCTGGACAGGAGTGACGGAAGACCCACGTCCCTGCTTGACAGATGTGAGGACTGACTGACGTCTCTACTGGAGAGATGCGAGGACTGACTGATATCTCTGCTGGACAGGAGTGACGGAAGACCAACGTCTCTGCTCGACAGATGCGAAGACTGACTGACGTCTCTGCCAGAGCGATGTGAGGATTGACTGACGTCCCTACTGGACAGATGTGAGGATTGACCGACATCTCTGCTGTAGTTAGCATAAGACTGCGAGACAACTGACGTGTTCTGCCTTGGTGGTTCTGTGGCATAAGGCGACGCATTATCAAAATACGAATTTTTATCTTTCAAGTGGTTGTACTCAACCACATAGTTTGGCTCTGAATTTGTGTAGGTGTGTGTTTGAGAGCTTGTTTGTTGGGCATCTCCCCAGCGGTCATCCCAGGTTGGAACCTGCTCTCGATTAAGGGGATACGACTGACGCACGGGCAAATCTAATGGATACTCAACCGACTGAGTGTGGCACCTATCATCCCAGGAGCGAGTTGACGAACTGGCTTGGAGCGCACTGGACCTAGATGAAGAAGTGGTAGACATTTTCTTCTTTTTCATCTCTGCAAGAAGGTCGGGAAGAGCATCGGCTGTGATGAGATGCTCAGGAAGCTCCGCCAGAGTTTTCAGGTCCTCAGCATCCAGTCCACAGCTATGCAGAAAGGACAAAGCCTTACCAGGTGGGAAGATCGACATTTCTGATGAAGATAGAGATGTCTGCTCTTGAGATGTGTTCCTAATTCTTGACATGTAAGCGTTAGACTCCCGGGGAATTCGTTGCGAGTCTTTGTACTTGTCATTGTTTGCGCTGAAATCATCTGGTGGGTTTCGATATGGATGATTGTAAGACATGTCTCAAAGTCAAAGTTCCACGTGGTCAAATTAGTGTAGGGCCCTTCTGGTACTGCTAAAAAATCAGCTCCTGCAGTGATGGCTGCTGCTCACCTGTTAAAAAGATGTCAATAAGGAGAATCTCCTTACTGATATTAAAATGTTGTAGAGGTCAGCTCCAGGTGGAAGATCTGCCGGTGAATCCGGTGAGGTGCGTCACCTGTTTCAGTCTTACCTTGAGATGAAAAATCAAATCATTCATACTTTGTGGATGTCACTGGATTTGCTTATTAAAACTTCAGCTGTATCAAGCCAGTACTATGACAATTAGTAAAGTAAAAAACCTTGGTACATCATTAAACTGATAAACATTTCTTAGTTCATTCATATTTGAGGCTAAATTGTGCACACATCGATAAGGGAAAGCAACTTCAACTTGATACATTTACCTTTTAAATTCCCCTATTAAATAGTCTTGATATGAGAAGTAGCAACAAAGATGTTAAATCGGCATTTAAAAAATAAATAAATAAAAATACAATTATTGCATATCAAAGCTGGTGATTTCATATAAACTACTTAAATGGGTGAATCGTGGATGGAGTTTATTTTTCAAACATAAAGATAAAGAACCATTTTGGGATTGTTTTGCATGAAGGTTGAATCGTTTGCATTAGGGCCTGTTGATGCTAAGCGCCATATTTCCGCTAATGTAATAACACGATATAACGCATTCCCAAGTTAACGTTACACATAATACGTAGAAAATAATCGTTTAGTCAAAACCATTTATATAAACTCACCTACACACGGTGGACAAAATGATCACTGAATGTCTGTAATGCAGCAGCTCTGATGAAGGCTCAAAGACGCAAGGCTGTTCTTCTTGTTTCGCTTTTTTTTTTTTTTTACACCGGAAACGCAATATTCTTTAAAATAAAAGTCTCCGCAGACCAGTCAGTTCATAACATGGTAACCTTTTATTTAGAAATAATTGCTTTAATAATTGCTGTGTTAACTTGGCATTCAGCACAAATGTAATGAAATGACTGTCAATTTTTACCTATTGTAATTGGTGTTGCAGTAGAACAATAACTGTAAC
The DNA here is from genome assembly GCA_038021265.1 of Cyprinella venusta. Classification (NCBI taxonomy): domain Eukaryota; kingdom Metazoa; phylum Chordata; class Actinopteri; order Cypriniformes; family Leuciscidae; genus Cyprinella; species Cyprinella venusta. The sequence goes on along the minus strand of CM075873.1, from coordinate 18,960,066 downwards.
CAAAGTAATACAGAGAAAACTGGATGTCATGGTTAAACCATAAGGGTAAAGCCAACCTCCCTCCCTCCGTTCCTTTTTTTTTACTTTCCAAAAATCCCTGTAAATATTTAAGGTTTGACACAGACCAGAGAAAGAGACACTGATTAACTTACAAGGGAGAACACCAAGTCCAGAATTTATATTTTCTGGACATTTAGTTCACACATATATCCTTTCACTAAATACACACACACAAAAAAAATGAATGCTGCACATTTAATAAAAGAAGAGAAAGACAAAAACAGAATAGTAGCAATTAAGGCGTAAAATGTGTTAAACTTCACATCTAAATCGACAGAACAGCCCGCATAACGGATATATGAAGAGAAGTTCATGAGTTAATTTCTTACTCCAATGGTCTTTGCTCTGGCATCTTTTGCTTCCAAATATTTCAGATCAGAAAAAAGTAGGAACATTTGTTTAGAGGCGTTTTTGTACAATAACAATGTCAAAGTTAGTGATGTCAAAATTACTTCGGTTCTGCATTCTGCATCACGAATCCTCTCATTGTAACAACACAGTATTGACACCATATTAATAAGACATTCGTTGTCATAACACTGATCATCACTGGAATTTTCAAGAGAGCACAGAGAGTGAGAGTGAGAACGAGAACTCAGTGAGTTCATTCATGCTAAGCTGAAGTGATTCACACACCTGTGATTATAAAAGGAATTTTATTTGCTTTTTTACTGCATTTTTTACCAAATTATTTTGTAACCATGTTCTAGATCAGGATAGGCTGTGATCAAATGGATGGATTTGTGAAACAATTTATTAGCAAAAACCAAGCCATCTAACCAAATGAGACATTATCAAAAGCAGCATGTCTTGTTTCAAGCTATATGTGGTGCAGGTGAAGTGCCTTTTTCTCCAGTTTTCACAATCTTCTCTGATAAAACAGGTGGAGGAATAACAGTCTCTTCATCTTTACCCTCCTGCAAAAGACAGCAAAGACAAGAATTGAATGAATCTTTGTCTACCCCTTGAGGAACCTGTCCGGGCTAAATTCTAGGGGTGCACGACATATCGGCCACTATATCGGTGTCGGCCGATGTTCATCTTTAATGTTATAGTTATCGGCTCAATAAGGCCGATATATTAAAGCCGATTAATAATGGATCATTTCCTTCAGCTGAGACACTTCAGATTGTGCACTGTTGGCCATAATGGTTTTGAACTGCTTGAAATATGATTGGAATCACTTCAAAAACGGAAAATACAGTTAAGTGCAACATTCTACAGGCTTCATAAAATTATGAGAACATTATAATTGTTTGCATGGGACAGCTTTTAATGGTGAGAGTTCTGTTTTTGCAATCAGGCTATCAAAAGTATATAAAAATTTGTACTTAGATGTATCGCCCAATATCAGTGATTGGCTTTAAATAATTATCTGTTATTGTATCAGCCAATTTTTTTTCCATATCGCTGCATCCCTACAAAATGCACTCAAAATGCTGTTTGGCATGTTGAAAATCAGATATAGTACGCTGCCAAAAAAATGCACTACACAATAATAAAGTTCTAATGTTTTCACCCTTCCAATAATAACCAATTTGGTGTCTCCGTTTATTAAAGGGTTAAGAAGTTTAATTCCGATTCATCGCGACTTATCTTCTGTTGTTATCCACAGAATAAAGTAAAGTTTAGAACTGAGCAGGTTTCGTTTTCATCCGAATTTACATTTTCTCCTCACAAAGCCTACCTCAATTTTTAAAAACAACACAGGTACAGCTGTTGATTTCAGATACCGTCGTACATTTCCCTCGTCTGATTTGAAATCGTCTCGTGAGAAATGCTCACTGCACAGCCTCAAAACTTCGAGAGACTGAATGGGTAAACTGGTATCCCGTTGAACCGCGAGCAGCCAGAGCCTCAGTCGCTCAGGATCATTGAGTGGGAATCTGTGGAAAGTCAGCCTTTCCCCTGGAGATAACGCCCGCGGACGTAATCTCACTGCTTTCTGTCGGTTGAAGCATCCAGGAAAAGCACACATACGCACCATTTTGAAAAAGAAACAAATGCAGCTCTGAATCACATTTAAATTGGAGCACAACCCATGAAGCTCGTGTCCTCTGTTGTAAATAGCGCTCGCGGTTGTATCGTTATCACGTCACCCCTGTCGTAAAACGCGCATGTGTCTAGATTCATTCATGCTCATTCAGCTTGAGTTTCGGTCCCTAAAACAATAATCATAATGAAACGGCTATTAAAAGATTGTCCCTAATGCTAACTATGTAATTTAGTCATGACCCAATCGAATTTCTAGAATTGTAAATTAATGGCATTTACGTTATTCGTCGCACTAATGGCCAGTTTTGGTTTTCACAGGCAGATGACGCTTTAACGGTCAACAGCAAAGTAAATCCTGAGGTTTTTAAAAAAATGTTAATTAATATGTATACATTTATAACATTTACTATACTTTTTTACATTACCTTTACATCAAATAAAATTAAAACTAGTTAATGCTCTTTGTAAAATTGACAGTAAACTTAACATTCTGACTGCCGTCATCAACCTCTATTTTCATTTCTCTCTATTTCCCCCTCTTTTTGAATGTTGTGAACACTATTGTTAAGTGTTTTTCTTGCTATTTTCTCATTCAACACTATTAGTCCTGGTGATATGTGAAAATTATGTTCACTTTTTGAAATACATTTTGGAGCCCTGCACATTTTCAGAAATGGAGCCATCGCTAAAACACCTTATGGCGACCATTTTGCTTTCCGCCATTACTTGAATTATGTGTTTTGTATTATATCTCCTGAACCAAACAGGATAACATGGGAAATGTGATGTCTACCCCTATGTTGTGATGGTCAAGGATTATAATGATCCCATACAACATCAAATTGTACGCGTCCCTGAATTCAACCAAACATTTTATGATTTTGTATGGTATCATATCATTGTAATCCCTGGTCATCAAAAGATAGAAATAGGCCTACATCATATTTTCTGTTATGTTTGATTCAGGAGATATGATACAACATACATAATTTGGTTATGGCGGAAAGTAAAATGGTTTTCAATGGTTACCACTAGGCGTTTTTGCATTCAGTGCCAGTTGAGTCCCCATGACATAATGTGGTTTATTTGGTAAAAAATGGCCCAATACTGGTTTCTAAACATTCAATTGACATAGTTACCCCCACTCTACCATAAATCAGAATATATGGATTAATTAATTAAAATAAAAAACAATTACTATGATTTTAGTGCAAGTTTTTTTTTTTTCAATATTGTTGTATATTATTATTTATAATTCCTCACCAAAATATAGTGTTATTATACATTTTAAAAAGTCTTTAAAATATGTTGTGTCCCTATATTGAACAACTGTTACTCTGATGATAAGTCCATCTGAATACACCCCTCTAATCACGACTCAGGAAGTAGAATACTTTTTGGCTGCAAACTATTTAGAAGCTGAGTAAATTTCACTCCTTAATTCACCCTTTTTTTCAATGTTTTAGAATGAATCATTTATGATAAAACATAACATGTCCACATTTATAATGGAAACTGATAATTGTTTGTAATTTTGAAAATATTGTTAATAATAGCCTCAGTGATCACTGCGCACTAGCTTGTTCATCACATGAAATGGTTTGTATGTATTTGTCTGGAAATTGCTGTTGTCTGCTGCAAAAAAAGCACCAACACTACATGGCACATCATGATGCAGACCCTGAAATAAGGCAGATAGGCTATATCATTACCTCAATAAAGAGAAGGAGAGGTGGATAAACATAATTGTAGAAAATAGCTAAGAAAATCAAGCTGTGGCCCCCTTTTAGTTTAGGTCTGCCCCTGACTGGGATGCCTTATGTATGAAGAATTTCTAAATAGGAGAACAATTGACCATTATTTCTAAATAGTGTTTTTTTAATTTGCCCCAAAGCAAAAGCATACCTATATTCGTATGTGGTGGCTCAGAAGGGATCAGGGGTTAAGGGCATTTAAATTTAAACCCAATGCACGGGGTCCATCAATAGCGGACATTCACTCATACGAGTGCCATTTTATTGTAAAATGCTAGGTAACACTAATTACATTAAACAAAGGGGCCATGAATATATTCTTCTTTCACAGAATACAAACTAAACAAAGATGAAATAAAAAAAAAACAGTCTGGAAGATTATGAGGAATGCTGGAAGTTTATTAAAAGAAAGGAAAAACAAAAACAGTTGTAGCAATTAAGGCATAAAATGTGTCAAATTTCACATCTAATTTGCTATGACTGAACAGCTAGGAATTGCCCATGAACACACAAGCTTTCGTAACTATATTAAAAGAAGCAATGCCTCAGTCTAATAATTTTTTTAGAAAAAAAATCAAACATACTAAAAAAAAAAAAGAAGAAAATGCGATCACAGGGACGTAATGGACATATTAACAGATGTTCCCGCATCAATGGTTCATTTCTTCGTCCCGTTACTCTGTGCTTTGGCTTTCTCCTTTTCCAAATATTTCTGATAAGAAGAAAACAACAAGTTTCAAAAAAATATACTGAACAACAACAAAAATGTCAATGTAATAATGCTAATATTATAATATCTCAATCCTGCTCTGACATCATTGATCAAGGATAGATAAAAGGAAAACATATATCACCTTAAGTTTATCGTAGTGTGCTTGGCTACTGCAGTGAATTTTCTTAGCAGTGTCTTCATTAGAGTAAAACAGGAAGCAGATTCTGCAGTAGTACCCCATCTTCACAAACTCCACACCTGAAACAGGACAAATGAGATTCATTAATGAGGCTTCTTATAATAATGAAAATGATAATGAAATATTTCCTTAGTGGGGGTACATCACTTTTTATAATACATTTATGGTTTGGTTTAAAGCATTTTATAGCAAGCCAAACTGATTTAGTGCCACATCTGTCCAAAAAGCTGAAGAACATTCATATTAAACACTAAATTAATAGCTTTGTTAAGTCAAATATCTTATTTCTTGTGAAAAACAAAGTCATCTTACCCACTGGGACATTAGGATCATATGGCTCTAGGGTAGAATGGCTAGTTTCAGGCTTTATTTCAGATGGTGCTGTTGTAATGGTCTTTTCCTCAGTCTTCACACTCTTCTCTGAAGCAACAGTTTCTTCATCTTCAGCCTCCTGGTCAAAGGATACATCAAGCAAAGCAGTGGTTCAATCAATATCCTGTTAGCAGTGAGAGCATTTTTTTTTCTTTCTTTTTTTTTTTTTTTTTTGAAGTACAATGCTACTGCTTGGGGAAGTTGTCTGGGCTGAATTCACTACGTTCAGACTGCAGATAAATGCTGCCCAAATCTGATTTTGCTCACATGTGACTCAGATCTGTTTCTCATGAAAGTGTGAACAGCACAAACCACGTGCAATCTCATCTTGTCAATAACGATTTGTGCCACTTCAATGTGGTACTAAATCTGATTGATGGTTTGCAATGCAACCTCAGTTTGAACAGTTATATCGGAATTCGTGCGACTTTTACGTCACGCTAGATCAACATTCATCACAATTCTGAGCTCATGCGAGTCACTTAAAAGATTTTACATGCCGTTTTCGAGAGTTGCTAAAGGTAGAAGGACAGTGATGTGTCAGAACTCACAAGTATTACAATGACAGCTCTTAGTCCAGATGATATGTACATTTTTTTCATAAAAGCATGAAACTTGGTACTCCTGTACAGTTTGGGGCCCTCAACATTTTCAGAAATGGAGCCATCGCAAAAAAGTCTTGTGGTAAACATGGCAGGCATTTTACTTTCCACCATAATCAAATTATGTAGGATTTTGCATTCTATTTCCTGAATCAAACATAAGATGTCTACTCCTATGTTTTGATGGTCAAGGATCACAATGAAACCATATAACACAAACTGTTCAGGTGAATAGTTAATGGTGAATTCAGGGACGTGAGGATCTGAGCAATAAATAGGAACCGAGCACCAAGGCTAACAGTATGAAAGTTTTAAACTCCAAAAACAACCTACCATGTCGTTTGACAAGTTGTAATCAGATAAGGCAGACTCGTAATGTTAGTAGTTTTAAAACACTCCAAGGAATATCAAATGAATTTATACATTTCTCCACCACATTACTCTCGGTCAGATTGTAGCGCAAACATTTGTGCCAGAGCACTGGAGCTGTGACTAGAAACAACTTTCCACACCCTTATATCGGTTCAACTTTCTTTTCAACTGAAAATAAAGATAAAATTTCATCTTTTGTGTTCTAACCTCATCCAATTCATAATATGAACAAAAATAATGAAGTCACTCACAGGTTCAGTCTCCATATTCTGGAGCTCTGATGCGTCTTCGCATTGTTTCTCCTCTGACTCTTTCTTCTCCTCAGGAGTGATTTCTGCTGAAACATTTTGGCTTTCCTTCTCTTCATGACTCTCCATCTCCTTAGCTTTATCAGCGACAGCCTCTTCTACTTTGATCTTCTTAACAGAAGGTTCTTCGTCTTTTTTGTCTTTACTTTTTCCAGATGAGTTCCTCTGAGCCTCATCCTCTCCGGAGCGTTCTCTCTTGAGTGTCCGTTTATCCTCGGTCTCTGGGCTTGGAGGTCTTTGTCTGTGAGAAGATAATATTATCAAACAGATTCCACGTAACATTCTTTGGAAATCCATTTTATTATTTCCCATTAAAAAAAAAACAACAACTTAAAAGTCCAACTGACCCACGTTTCAGCTGCTTATATTTCCTGCTCACGTAGACAACCAGTCGTTTGCCTTCAAATTTAGGTCGATTTTCTTTGTAGGCCTCTGCCATTTTCTCAGCATCTTCCCCTCTTTCCATCTCAATGAAGCACTGAGAAAATATACAAATATTATTTATTTTGTTCTTATAAGTGCAATAAAAAGTTACATTTTTTATAATCACCTCATTGCGCAATGGATTCAGAAAATATCTTCTGATTTTTCCAAATGGTTCTGCGATTTTTAGAAGTAATGCATCTGAGCCTTTGAAGGGTGGAACATTACCGATGTAGATGACTCTGCCACTCTGTAGATGTTGCACAGATACTGGCGTTAGCTTTTGCTTTTAGATTCACATTTTATTCATGGTGAGCTAATAAGCCCAAATCTTACCTGGATGGTTGCATAGGTGTGTGAATGAAAAACCTTCACAGGTTTTCCACACACAGATGGTAAGACATTTCCACTGTAGAAACTAACCATTGCTCTTGCCTCTTGTTCATTGGAGAACTCCAGAAATGCCTAACACAGAGCACAACCACAATTCATCAAGGAAAAATCTCTACAATCTCTGTCTCTACAACAGACAGAATGCCACAAAGACATGTTCTCTTCAGCCAAATTATGGCAATACAATAAATGTTTTTTACATGCATTATTAAATGGTCAAGAAAAGGGTTGGGTATTGTTTAAATTTTAACGATTCCGATTTTGCTTATTGATTCATATTCTAATTGATTCCTAATTTTGATTTTTTTAAAAAAGTGTTTATCTCATTTACATTTATTCTAAGTCATATTATTGTAGTACATTTCATTGTGGCTGAATACCATTAACAAAAATCAACAGGCTAAAGAGCACTTACACAAGGAACTTTTGCCTATGGTTTAAAAATACCATGAAAACAACTTACCAAATGAAAATAAATTTCAAGCATTTTTAATGACAAGTAAACACTCAGTAATTTAAAAATAAATAAAGAAAACAACAGAGCAACAATATAATTGAAATGAACTGTTCTAAGGTTTTCAGGTACTTGAAACTAATCAAATGTAAAATAACTGCACATTATGAATAAACTATACAGCATATATTACAAATATAGTTAAATGTTATTCGGTCTTTTGTTGTTTGATTAACATTATTATAGAGAAGGCAGCAGCAATAGTCTAGCATCAGAAATCTGTGTAGATAGCTACAGTAAAGCTGCAGTGAATGAAGCGGTCTGAACTACCAAGAACAGAATATATCTGAGAGCTGTTACCTCAGGCCTCACGTCTAAGACCAGGTTCCGCACCACTTTACCAAATGGCTTGGCAAGATTAAGGATTTCATCTAGATAACCGTAGCCACGTTTAAATCCAACGACATTCACAACTCTCAATCCCTACAATTCCAAAGCACACATTCATATTTATTCCAATAAATAAATCAATGCACAGAGATTAGTTGTAAACTATTTTAAACGACAAAGTAAAAAGTGACTTACTCCACTATCCTTGGAGCTTCCTGAAACATTAAAGATGAAATAAAGCATTATTAAATGGACTGACTTTGGTTTAAAAAAAAAGCCAGAGAACACTGACGCTGTAGTTTATTAACAATACGATTACAATCTTTTATTATTATTTAACACCGTCAACTCAGTCATTGACATGTATTGACACTGTTCAAGGGCATTACCTGATGTGTTTGTAGCTTTGGACTTTGAGTCTTGTCTCTCGCCTTCCTCCTCTTCTCCTAGCTCATCAAGAGTAACAAACTCATCCATGTTCTCAGGAAAGTCAGTTTCGGTTTGACTGTCCTAGAAGCAGATACAGATAGTCAGTAGATCTGCATGTCAAAATAGTGAACATGCAATTTGTATTAAAGTTAGAAGTAGCTCCAAAGATGACAAAAGAACAACGAAAAGTGGTCCATACGATTGTACAGATTCAGAAAACTTGGAATGGATAATAAAGCAGCTTATGGAATATTAAAAAAAAGTAACAAAATATTATTTCAATCATTAAAAAAAGTTTTTTTAGGTTAACTACGTTATCGTAACACAGTGAAAAAGACTACAAAGACTTCTGTAAAGACTACAAGCAGTTCCCACCCTTTCAAACTCACCCATAGGTGGTTGGACCTAATGCGCTAACAGACCAATCACAGATCAGCGCCAGGTCAGTTTGATTTCAACCGGTATAAACTTTTGAAAATAAGGATGAAGGTACTGAATATGCAGACGGATGCATTATGGAGGATTGGGATTACACAGAGTCAGCCAGTTTTTTGGAAGCTAAGCTAGCATGCTCTTGCTCAGTGGAGAAAGCTGAGTAGGAGGGGTTACCATCCCCTTTTTCCGGACATGTCTGGCCGTCGATGTCCAGGATTCAGCTTTTGCTTTCTGCAGTTGCCATTCATTGTTTACATGCACAGCTTTTGTTTCAATCTAACTGAATTCATTTTGATTGGTAGTGTTTACGTGAACGCTAAACAAGTGATCGGTTGATGTGGGTTTTAACACTGCTAAGAAAATTCCCGCTCCTCCATGAGAGATACGAGACCGGAGCGTCTCACAGTTGTCGCTCACCAGCCTCACGCGGTTCTCCTCTTTCGGGGTGGGATTTGTGCGCTGAACATGCCGATTGGTTCTTACCACTTGTTCTTTCTACCCGATGGCGCGCATTCGACCCATCCATCTCACAGTCAATGTCTGCTGATAACAAATGTCTACTTTTATATCTAGCATTACGTGGATTCTGAATACACTTTGGGTGTTGGTCTCTTTTCTGCCGTTTTGTTAATTACCTCATTAGTTAACCAATCGCACACTAAAGCAGCACAGCTTGAATCTCCTCCATACAAAACTCAAAACGCACTCAAAACTCAAAACAAACGTGCAGACTGGGAGGAGCAGTCGCACGCAGTTCAACATCACTGCATAATCTTCCCGCCCTGGACCGGTACTTTAGTCCACGGTGTAAACGCAGTAAGCAAGCGGGCTGGGGGAAAAAAAAAGTTCCTATGAAAAAAAGTTCAAATAGTTCCTGATAATTGCGGTGGAAATGTGGCTTTAGAATGGTTTGAGCAGAGGCATTTCACTTCAGATGATGTGCTAATGTGCAAAAGATCCTACCTGGTCTTCGTTGTCCTCCTCAGCACACTCATCTTCTGTTTGATCGTCATTCTGTTCCTCAAGGTCTTTAGGAAGTTCATCTGTGTTCTCCTGCTCAGCCTCAGATGTCGTAGGTTCCTCCAGTGGAGTCTCTTCCTGTTTTTCACCAGAGTCTTTTTGGTTTTCTGTGGTCTCATCGCTGGATTCATTTCTGGCTTGCTGCTCTTCAGGGTCCTCCTCATCCTCTATGTTGGTGTCATCAATATCTGGTGCTTGTTCACTGGTTTGCTCTGGATCACATGATAGGTCAACATCATCTACAGAGGGATCTTCATCAAAACCCTCTTCGTCTCCATCACGTGCTTCCATAACATCAGCTTCATCTCCTGCCACATCTCCCAGGGCCTCTACTTCCTCAGGCTTTGGTTCCTCTTTTTTGTCAACAGAGCTCTCTCTGGCTTTGGAAGTTGAGGACCTTTGATTCTTTGATGAAGGTTTATCAGCAGTTCTGCTGGTGGCACTGCTGCTACTGCTTCTCTTACGGGCTGGTTCTTCTCTTCCTTGGTCGCCCTTTCCTGGTGGGACCCTGGAACATCATGTATAGCTCATTTGGTTTTGTTTTCTTTCTAAAGATATCTTTAGTCTCTCGGGATAGTAAGGACAACTTACGTTAGAGTCTTATACTTTGTGCAGATGTTCAGTCGAATGGATCTTCCACTGATAGTCAAAGGATTGACAGTGTAGTACTTCACCAACATCTCTGCATCCTCAGCATTGCCCATTTGAACAAATGCCTGTTTTAAAAATGGTCAACATATACATTCATTTCCAGGACATACATTTTTAAAAATGTATGTTCTGGAAATTGCTACAAATTTAACTTGCCTCATCATTAAGAAAGAGATGTTTCTCAACAGTACCAAATCTACGAGATATTGTGAGGAGCTCCATTTTCTTGTCACTGCCTCGTGGTAAATTGGAGAAAAACACCACCTGGCTGACTCCTCTCTTCACAGGTCTAGGGTCTCTGCCTGGCCTTCCACTTTTCTGTATTGATAAAGCAAATAAGCTTAATTGAGCCATTTAAACTTATTTATACTTAACTTATTTTTAAAATTTTTGTTCATCTTACCTCAATTGCCATCAGTTCCTTTGACAGATAAATGTGTATCTCTTTCCCATGCAAAATGGCTGGTTTTCGCTGATAATAATTAGCCATGGCCAAAGCTTCCTCATGAGTCTGCAGCTCCAGGAAAGCCTTTGAGTGAGAGAGAGAGAGCGAGAGAGATGATTTACTTTATTACATTGTCATGACTTTTGATCTTGAAAGACTGTTCATACCTGCACAGACAGTACCTTGTTTTTCAGTATTAGATGCTCACAGATGGTGCCAAAGGGTTTTGCCAAGTCAAACAGGCTGTTTGTTGACATCGGTTTTCTTTCGTATTTTGCCACGACCACTCTACTTCTTATCTAAAATAAAGATATTTATTAGTGCAAGCACCAAGATATCTAAATACCTAAATATATAAAATATACTATTATTTTAATTGCAGAACTACAATTTAAAGGCGTGGTAAGACACATTTTTTCAAAGGCTTGATTGTGTTTGTGGGGTTCATTGTAACGTGTTCATGCTTCGTTTTTAAAAAGTCATATTTCAAATATTTTACCTTTATTCTACACTGCTCTGTCCCTCCTTTTAAAAAGGGTCTGATGGTTTCCGGGTTCTATGAAGCCAGTCCCTCAAAATTATGCAATGGGCTCAGATTGGTTTGTTGGCCCAGTGTGTTGTGATTCGCTCAGATCTCTCCACATGACTCTGGATTCACTAACCGCCTGGTGCACGTTTTTCGGAAACGTCAAGGCCCTTACCTTTACCGGTAGTTTGTGTATTATAAATGATGTCATCAATAAAACCATAGCAATTTGAGCCCAAATTGAACGCAGAATATGTTAGTGAAGATGATCGAGCTGAACCTGTTCAAGAACGGCTGTTAAACGACATTTCAGAATAGTTTTTTTTTTGTTTTGTTTTCACACTTTTTAGATACGCTGTTTTTAGAATGATTGTAAAATATCTGTCGCCAGAACTAATAACTATTAATTAACGAACACTAAACATTGGCTTTATTACAGTAGACAAATCAAACACAGAACCATGTTTAGCATGCCTGTAGGTAAACATATACATAAAATACATAACATTAATCAAAGTATAATTTACACTAATTTCGCTGTTGAAATTAAAAAAAAAAGATAACGTTAAGTATGAATGAGCATTTAACAAACTGGTTTGCAGAGCCAAACAGCGTTGTCATTTGTTTACTTCCTTAATACAACGAACAATTCAATACAAACTATTAAAGGAAAACTCATCGACGAAAAATAAATCTTACTTACAGGTCTTACATGGCCTGTAAACAACAGCTTCTGTTCTTAAAGTTGGAACTGCTCCATCTTTCAGGACAAGCCATTGTGCACTCTTGTGGAAACTTTCCTCCATAAAATGTGCAGCACAGGGAGTGGGCGTGAGATTTGGGTAATAATTATGAGGGTCCGAGTTAAAAATAAAATGTAACCATTGATCCCTAACTCCCTCGTCCCCAGGAAGGCTGAACAAAGTTTTGCATTACGACAACAACACTCCAGCCAACTATACCACAACAACTCTTCTCCAAAGCAATATGAAAGACTCGCCCACTTTATTTAGTATTCTCGGAGGAGGGGTTTATGTAAATATTGGGGTTAGTGATGTCAGCAACCCTGGAGGAATGTTGTGTAGTCCTTATCGGCCATTTGCTGTATTTCTTAGAAATTGATTTCTTTAAAAGCAAATATCTCCCTTTGCTTTAAACTTTGTGTGTTGTAACTTCACAGATGTTGTTTATGTTTAAACAGCAACATTACACACTAGCTAAATTTAGAAAATTTAAATCATGTTTTACCACCCCTTTAAACAAAAACAGAAAACACATTCAGTGCATTATTACCTTGGGTGCCGCTGCATAAGATGTCATTTTACTTGTCATTCCCACACTGGAATCAGAGCCTAAAAAAGTTGTTTAAAAATTGTGTGACTGATTTAAATTCAGCAGCTAAACAATAAGACAGGGAATTAACAGTGTTAATGTTGCAAAGTTCTTCAATTATGAAATGCAAATTATGAAATACAATTTCAGCAATAAAAAGACTACAGCGTCATAATTATTCAACTCAATTTAGTTCAATAACACAGTCAATGTTGCAGACTTCAAAAGAAAAATGTTCGTCATCTTTAAGTTACTTTTACAAGTTAACAAAGTGCCTCTTTAAAGATTACAGAAACTCTTCTTTGATTACTGAATTAATGAGTTGGGGTCTCAGGATTATTTAGAGCTGGCCGGCCCGAATTCTAGGAACGATTTGTCGACTGAAAAGCCTGCAGGTCCCCCGACCCTCTTGAAAATGTAACTTAGTGCACCTTTAACCCAAGTCACGAGTAAAACCATACATTCAAACAAAAGATCAATTTGTAGAAAGATAGCAGACCAGACTACATCCTCTCATGGATTTATTACCCCAGCTGGAGCTCATCCCTGTTCTCTGTAGACCACCACCAATTGGAGCTGGTCCCAGCAATCCATCCGAACGACTTTTTGAGTCCATGGTAAGGGATGTCGACCTGAGAGGAATTCATGTTTAATATGCTTTTCTATACAGATCCTTGTAATAAGCAGGATGTATCATGTATCAAAACTAGTAACATACATGCGACTAGAGGGCATTTGAGGATCCCAGTCCGGGTACCTATAAAACAACAGGAATGAGTTTTCATATGTTTTTGAATGACTAAATTCTAAATGACACGAATGAAAAACAGCACAAATTAGCAACCATGTCTAGAAGTCATACATAGTACCTCTGTAATGCACTAGGATTACAGGATGTCAAATACTACAATCAAGACAATCTAGCATTTATCTTTAATTTGTTTTAGAGATGTTCCGATACCCTTTTTCTCTTCCCGATACCGATTCCGATACCTGGACTCAGGGTATCGGCCGATACCGAGTACCGATCTGATACCTGGGTGTGTTACGTATCAATTCAGCTGCAATTCATTCTAGTACTGTATGAATTGATAGAATTATTATGGTGTGCTTCAAACTTATCCCTAAATTAAACATGAACAAATACATAGAGTTAACTAGTATTTTTATTATCTGAATTACAATTCATTGCAATATTTATCTTAAGTGAAAAAGAAGTTAAAATGCAGCTACACATCTAATACTGTAAACTAAAAAAGGTATTTTAGATTTACAATATATATATATATATATATATATATATATATATATATATATATATAAAGTGCAACAAATAAATCTAGGAATTTAAAAAGATTATATGAATGATATAAGAAAATAATCTCTTTATAACTGAAGATCAATAAACCATTTTGTTAAATAAACGACATTTCAGTTTGGACTGCGGCTGGTCATCCATCCAGAATAATAAACTCAATAACTTTCATGTTGTTGGTTTTATTTATTGTTCGTTCGCTGTCTTTTTAAAACATTTCTCTTCGTTTGAGGCCCTGTTTACACGAGAACGCGTGAAAACGTAAAAAAAATTATTGGCTGTGCCTTTCGTTTACACGGCGACGGCGTTTTTGGGGCTTAAAAACGCAAAAAAGTGAAACCACCCTCCAGAGTGGAAATCTTAAAAACGCTCCTAAATGGTAAAAACGCAAAGGTCTGCTTTACAGTGAAGGTTGTATGCAGGCGCGCGGGCTTGGTGTTGTTGTAGTATGCACTAGCCTCCTGAAGTGCATACTAAATTGAATTTCACAGACTTTTGCGTCACCATCTGCACGCGGATTTCACACCCAAACTGCTCGTCTAAACGCAGAATAAAAAGTGATAACGCAACGCCACTTTTGCGTTTTCTCTTCAGAGTCGTTTCCGTGTAAACATAGCCTTAATGAAGCTTTCAGAGATTGTTGATTCTGACGCGGCTCATCCTCCGCCTGCCATCGTGTTCTGCGGGTTGACGGGTCTTCAAATGCTTAAGTTACTCATGTTGAAGGTTCTAATACTTGTTCTACCCCTCAAAATTGCTGTATTGCATGAGACATGTCGCCGTTGTACTGGCTGGCTGGTCCAGTCTGAAATACACAATACAGCCAAACTGAGGACATTATGCTAGGACGCACGCACGCGCGTTTTCTTCTTCGCTGCTGCAGTGGTTGTTGCACAAGTGGGAGCAGCGAAGAAGAGTTCATCTCCGTTTTGCAGCGGTTAGCAAAGCAAGCGTGTATAACTAGACATTGTTTAATAAAATGGTATATCGGATCGGTGCGCGGATAGAAGTACTCGCCGATACCGATTCCAGAATTTTTATTGGTATCGGCGGCATTTCCGATACTAGTATCGGAATCTGAACAACTCTAATTTGTTTTATTCCTTGGTGGAAACAAGCTTCTGTAGTTTAACATCTAAACAATCAGTTCACCAGTTTTTACAAAGTAGTCTACTTACATTTGCAGAAGGAGTTTGCGGTTTTCAGAGTGACGAATCCCAGTCGTGTGTTGAGTCCATTCCTTAAACACAAGGAAGGATGAAAAAAAATATCCTTAATAAATATACATGACCTTTATTATAGTAATTAGCTGACAAGCCCTGACAAGAGCTAACTTAACAAGCTACCCTTCTTGGCTATGAATGCAATCTACAAATGAGTACTGTAATTGATCTTAAAAAGAAGTTCTAGATACTGTCCTAACTGGAACCAAGCATAAAGGACAAGTCAGAAATACAGCTAACAGCAGAGTATACTATAAGCGTTCAATGAGATTTAGGGCCATTTTCTCTTAAACAAAATTGACACTGAGAAAAACTACGAGGTGCTGATTTAAATGCAACAAATGATGTTTAAAGATGGTCTTCTGAACAAGTAGGACTCAAGAAAAGGAAGTGTGTGTGCAGGAGCCAAGCAGCTTGAATTACTCACCATAACAGAGTGCACATCAAAATCACAAAGGGAGCACACATGGGGAAACATGAGGGGCATGACTCCCAAGAAATCCTGCACTTTTCTCTGAGGCGGGGAGCCCATTCTTCTCTGCATGAACATGTCGTCAGATGTTGATGATGTTGACATGCCAAGGTTGCGGTAGGAATCATGAGAAAGCTCAGAATATTGGCGGTCTCTGCCGCTACTGCTCCTGTAATCTAACATGTCGTACCCTCGACCAGATGTCTCTTGCATGGAAGAATAACCGAAGTCACCTTGTGAGCGGCTTTGAGTCTGCCCACTGGAACGGTCCAACCTTCCACCCTGCACGTCACCCCAATCGTCTCGGCCGCCTCTGTACGAAGTTTCTGAAGAAAGAGTCGGCAGATCGCTAGCAATGTGGCGGCCGACTTCCATCTTGCGGTTTTTAAGTTGCATGATAAGATGGGGCAAGGTCTCCACACTGATGTTCTCCTCTGGAACCTGTGCTAGTGCGTCCAGATCAGTCGGCGACAGACCTAGGCTGGCGAACAGTTTCATGGTATTGCTAATGTGGCTACCTGCTCGGCGGTGCAGCTGAGAGTCGTGGTCTTTTCCCTCCCCTCCACCCAGACCAGACATGCCACTATGTGACTGGGAAGATGAGCCGTAGGGGTCCGAGTGCGTCTCACCCATACTAAAGTTCAAAGTCTCAGCGGCGGCCAAAAGCCCACGGCCAACAGCAAAGCCTTTCTGAGCATCAGAACCGGTCAATTTCTGGGACATGTCTTTGAAATGGTCGTGCTTTGGCGAGTGGAAGAAGGGAACAATAAAGTGAATCAAAAAGTCCCCAAAAAGACAATCCGTCAATTTAAGCCTGGATCGAGAAAAGAAGCTCCTCCAGAATGAAACAGCTCTGCAGAAACACAATGGAGCAATGATTTCTAGCATGCTCACAAAATGGTTAGCAGTGGCATAGGAAAGCAAGACAGTGAGCTCCACAAATCCATACAATGCAAGTAACAGAAGTAAAACTTATTTACAATGACAGAGGTACAAATGGTACACTGACCAAATAGTCCATAAAATGAAGACTTACAAGTACCATGAAGAGCAATAAGTCTAATTTAATAAGAAAGTTTCAATGGAGCTTTGAAGGGGGGAAAACGTCAATCAAATTTAGATCCTTAAAATGTGTATGGGAAAGACATGGAAAGGATTGCAGTTTCTTGGTCAAGAGAGAACCAAAGAGAGATAGTGTTCATGTCTTAACGTTGTACTGTATGACCCAAAACAAAAAGAAATCAATGAGCAAAAAATTAAGTGATATAAAGCTAATCAACTTTAACGCTTAACTGCAAAAATAATTTGGCATCAAGGCATCTTGACGACAGACAAACCAATAAAAGGGTGCAAAGAGAGCAGAGCAGATGGTTATCTGAACAAGATTAGCATCTTCATCCAAAGAAAAGTGAAATTTTAGACATTAACTGTGACTTAAAAATGTGGTGGTCATAATGCAAAAGACTATATCAAAATGGCCAAAAATGGAAAAAATATAGACAACCGTGTGACACTTGACACGGCACTAAATTTTACTATTTTATTCAGATGGAAACAAATGATGTAATAGTTTGTCATCACTGTTTTTGGATAATATTGTTTTCGGAAAGCTGAAATAACGTTCTAAGAAAAGTGTATAAAATGGGCTGCCATGCAGACCATGCCAGTATCATGAAGTAAAAAAAAGGGTTATCAAATAATGACAATGTAATAAAAGTACATTTAAGTTTATAAAAAGAAAACTGAAAGAAAGTTTTGATGGACATATTGAACATGTTTCACATGGACAGGAACAATCAAAACTTTAGGCACTAGCTACATTAGTGAAAAATATAAAAACATAATTACTAAGCAACAGAATTTAGCATACCTTTAAACCGAACTCACTAGTGCAAAACGCAACCTTAAATAGAAATAATTATACGTTTTTCTCCTAATTATAAAAAACAATCCAGTTCCAACCATATATCACTGCACAGCACCCACTAGAGAGATTGTTTTTATCTTCGAATTGAAGAACATCACATAAACACAGTTAAAAAGGAAAAATCCCAAAAGGAAAAATGCTTCTGGAACCAAGGCCGCTGAAAAATTCGACATTCCAAAAATGAAAAGTGGAAAGAGTCCATTGCACAATTGGGTCTAGTCGTCCATGACTACAGACTGTTGGATAAACTGATATACAACAAGGCACACAAAAAAGGGGTAACAATTTCGGGGGTTTGGTTGTCATTTGATTGGTTGAATTCTACAGGAGACTTCCAATGCATTCTATGATGGTCTGCCTGGAAACAAAGCCATTGTGACGCCAAGCCCCCTCAAGGAAGAAGAAAGCCTTCATGTTTACAACTGTGACAATGAGCGCTTATCAGGATCAACTAAATGCTGGATTTTTGAAAGTATGTGAAGTTCATGGTATATACTCTTTTAAAGACATCCAAGAGTTTGAGGCACTTAGATGAAAAGAAGAGATATTATAACTGTTTTGCCGATGGGATATGGGAAGAGTATTATTTTCCAAGCCTGATTTGAAATTGTCAGAACGAAGTCTACAGATGTTTCCAACCGGTCTCTTGATGAGCCATTTGGGCAGTAAATTTGAACAAAGTTCTTGAAAGTATGATTTACTGGTCGCATGCTGTTCTGTTATTGTATGAACCTCAACTTTTAAACATAATGCAAAACAAAACAAACCGCAACTGGTTGCTGCTTACACGTCAGTCTGGCCTCTTGGCTGGTCTTTGGCCAATGAAAGTTGCAAAGTCCCTTTCAAGGAAAGTCTGTTCATTTGGCAGCCAAATTTGCAAAGCCTCTGAAAGTGCAGATTCTCCCATTCATAAATAATAGGATTGAATAGTCTTTCTAAACCTATAGTCTTTGATGGAGTCCAGACTTTCTGTCGTCAGTCAGAAGTGAGTCTGAAGTGGCTGTGTGAGACTAGCAGTTCAAAATCCTTAAATTTAAAGCATTCTGCACCGCAATGAAATACAAATTGATGTCAAGACCAGAAAGGATGGTAGAAGAGTAATGTTGTAAAAACTATGATGCAAGTTATTAACTTAATAATATTAATAACGTATTAAGTAATTAATAACTTAAGTTATTAATTTGTAACTACAGCTGCAATGGCATAACTTGCAAAATGACAACACTGTCTCGAGAAGACTGATTAAGTTAGTTTGAAAATATATGCATTTGTAAAGAAAATATATCGTAACAGTGTAACGTTAAGTCAAAACTAACAACATGAATCCATATTATTAATCTGTATTGTGCAGAAATATGAATTTAACACCATAAAATGTTTTTGTACAGTATATTAATAACATAACGTTAAGTCTTCCAACTGCTTTAGAAACATACCACATCACATAAACATTTTACATATATTAACGTTATATATTATATATACATCTTTAAATGTAAAGTTAGTGTCCGCTGAGCGTGAATGCGAGGTTAACTGATACAATAACATCTCAGGTACGAACAATCAGATAAACGTTACATTATATGCAAATTAAGTGAAACTAAACGTAAAATTGCATTAAGACGAACATTTCTGACAAATGGACGATTAAATCCAAGAAAATAGCCGCTTTAAACGCAACACGAAGTGTGAAAATAACTAAGAAAATGCCACCGGACTAAATGTGCACAACAAGGCCTAAACAGCAACCGCTATGTAAAATAAAAAAAAATATGTAGCTTTGGTTTAATATAGTCAGTAAGTTAATTAAAACGAATTATATAACATTAAATCTTTTATTCGAATGCAATGAGTTGCTACTTACATTTTTTCTTATTTTTCCTCAACCTTCAGGATGAAGTCCTTTGGGTCGCACGAGTAAAATGAGACGAAGCGCTCTAGCAACCGCGCACAACGTGAACTAGGAAAAGATTACGAAAGAGAATTTCACTTCCGAGGTGAATTTCAAAATAAAAGCACTAATAATAAAATAGATGTTGGACAATGCTCTCGGGTGATGCCAAGATAATGTTAATTAAACCAAACGAAATAAAAGACTTTTTAATAAACACTCAGGAATGTGAATATTTTATTGAGTGAAAGGTGGTGGGTTTAATCAGTGACACTTTTATATTGTATAGCAGAATAGTGTTGTCCAATCCATGCAAAACAGATATTCAGTACTAAATTATTTTCAGGCAGGCTTTTGTGCAGTGCCACATTTATTTAATTACCATTATCTTAGGGCACTGCACAAGAGTCTAAAAATTATGGTCAATGTTTTGCTGTTAAGCTCTTATTTATTCTGATATTTATTCTGCCAACTGATAAAAACAAAAACAACATTGGATGGGACCAAAGTGATCAAGGGTTTAGGGCATTTAAATGGACGTTCTGTTAATAGCGCACATTCACGCACCATAAGCAATGGAATTAAAATAATAGCTAAAAGAAACAATCACAATATGCCCATTACGTCAAAACATCTTGTAGAATTTCATGGGATCTTATATTATAGGGCAGAGAAATGAATTACGACACAATTCTAATTTTGTGCAGTTTTACTTTAAAATTCTAGGTAACACCAATTAATTACATTAAACAAAAGGCCATGAATGTATTCTCCATTCACAAAATACAAAAGAAAAAACATTAAACAGTCAGACAGAGTATGAGGAATGCTGGAAGTTTAATAAAAGAAAGGAAAAACAAAAACAGTAGTAGTAGCAATTTATGTGTAAATGTTACTGAACAGCTAGGAATTGCTTATGAATGCACTAGCTTTCATAACTACATTAAAAGGAGCAATGCCTCAGTCTATTACTTTTTTTTATTATTATTATTATTTGTTCATACAGAACAAAAGAGTTGAACACAATAAAACAAAAAAAAGACAGGGACATAATTAACATATTAACAGATGTTCCCGCATCAATGGTTCATTTCTTCGTCCCGTTACTCTGTGCTTTGGCTTTCTCCTTTTCCAAATATTTCTGATAAGAAGAAAACAACATGTTTCAAAAAAATATACTGAACAACAACAAAAATGTCAATGTAATAATGCTAATATTATAATATCTCAATCCTGCTCTGACATCATTGATCAAGGATAGATAAAAGGAAAACATATATCACCTTAAGTTTATCGTAGTGTGCTTGGCTACTGCAGTGAATTTTCTTAGCAGTGTCCTCATTAGAGTAAAACAGGAAGCAGATTCTGCAGTAGTACCCCATCTTCACAAACTCCACACCTGAAACAGGACAAATGAGATTCATTAATGAGGCTTCTTATAATGAAATAATATCAGGATTATCTAATATTTCCTTAGTGGGGGTCCATCACTTTTTATAAACCATTTATGGTTTGGTTTGCATTTTATAGCAAGCCAAACTGATTTAGTGCCACATCTGTCCAAAAAGCTGAAGAAAATTTATATAAAACACTAAATTAATAGGTTTGTTAAGTCAAATATCTTATTTCTTGTGAAAAACAAAGTCATCTTACCCACTGGGACATTAGGATCATATGGCTCTAGGGTAGAATGGCTAGTTTCAGGCTTTATTTCAGATGGTGCTGTTGTAATGGTCTTTTCCTCAGTCTTCACACTCTTCTCTGAAGCAACAGTTTCTTCATCCTCAGCCTCCTGGTCAAAGGATACATCAAGCAAAGCAGTGGTTTGATCAAGTATATCCTGTTAGCAGTGAACAAGCATTTTCAAAAGTAAAATCTTCTGTCTATTGCTTGGAGAACTTGTCTGGGCTGAATTCACTTTGATTCTCCTAAATCAACCTACCACATCGTTTGACAAGTTGTAATCAGATATAATGAGCAGTCATAATGTAACGAGAGAGTGACTTAGTTCTAAAACACTCCATCTTGTAGAATATCAAACTAATTTATACGTTTGTAGTTTGCCTTGACCAGACATAATTAAAAGATAGTACACCCAAAGATGTACAGTAAATTGTCATCCTAAACCCGTGAGACTTACGTTCATCTCCGGGACACAAATGAAATCGGAGAACTTCTTATCCTTCATTGACAGCTTCGCAACCAACACTTTGACGCTTCATAAAGAGATAAACTAATCCACATGAATTGAGAGGTTTAGTCCCAAATTTTATGAAGAGAAACGATGGGCACATCTACGATCCCCATTTGACATTGTGACTATTACAGAATCACACATGTCAATACAGAAACGATATATCGTGCTGAAACAATATAAAGTGTTGCCCTACATATGAGATAAATAATGAAGCAACTCACAGGTTTAGTCTCCATATTTTGGAGCTCTGTTGTGTCTTTGCTTTGTTTCTCTTCTGACTCTTTCTTCTCCTCAGAAGTGATTTCTGCTGAAACATTTTGGCTTTCCTTCTCTTCATGACTCTCCATCTCCTTAGCTTTATCAGCGACAGCCTCATCCACTTTGATCTTCTTAACAGAAGGTTCTTCCTCTTTTTTGTCTTTACTTTTTCCAGATGAGTTCCTCTGAGCCTCATCCTCTCTGGAGCGTTCTCTCTTGAGTGTCCGTTTATCCTCGGCCTCTGGGCTTGGAGGTCTTTTTCTGTGAGAGGATAAAATTTTGTCAAACAGATTTCCATGTAACATTCTTTGGAAACCATTATTTTCCCAAGAAAAAAAAGTCCAACTGACCCACATTTCAGCGTCTTAAATTTCCTGCTCACGTAGACAACCAGTCGTTTGCCTTCAAATTTAGGTCGCTTTTCCTTGTAGGCCTCTGCCATTTTCTCAGCATCTTCCCCTCTATCCATCTCAATGAAGCACTGAGCAAACATACAAATATCATAAACCAAATCATTTATTATTGCCACATAAATCCATCAGAAATAGTTCTATTTTTGCAATTACCTCATTGCGTAATCGATTCATATAATATTTCCTGATTTTTCCAAATGGTTCTGCGATTTTTAGAAGTAATGCATCTGAGCCTTTGAAGGGTGGAATATTACCAACGTAGATGACTTTGCCACTCTGTAGAAGTTGCACAGATGTATGCGTTAGAGTCACATACTTTTTATTCATGGTGAGTTAATAAGACCAAGTCTTACCTGGATGGTTGTATAGGTGTTTGAATGATAAACTCTCACAGGTCTTCCACACACAGTTGGTAATGCATTCCTGTCGTAGAAGCTAACCATTGCTCTTGCCTCTTTTTCATTGGAGAACTGCAGAAAGGCCTAAAACACAGCACAATACATTTAAGGAAAAAAAATCTTACACTTCAGGCCATCTCTGAGAATTTCTGATTTACAACTGACAGAACACCACGAAAACATGTTCCCTCCAACCAAATGGGTGTGGATAGCTACAGTAAAGCTGCAGTGAATGAAGTGGTCTGAACTACCAAGAGGAGAATATTTGAGAGCTGTTACCTCAGGCCTCACGTCTAAGATCAGGTGCCGGACCACTTTACCAAATGGCTTGGCAAGAGCAAGGATTTCATCTTTATAATCGTGGCCACGTTTAAATCCAACGACATTTATAACTCTAAATCCCTATAATTAGAACATACACATAATTATTCAACACAATCAATAAACTAATGAACAGTGATTAGTTGTAAACTATTTTAATAAATTTTAAAGTGCCCAAGAAGTTAGACTTACCCTACTATCCTTGGAGCTTCCTGAAACATACAAGATGAAATAAGTCATTTTAACGGACTGACTAGAGGGGTGAAACATGCTTAACCAACAGCTATTTAGAGACTATACAACCACTTAAAAGTTTTTGTGTGTTTTTGGCAGAAGTCTCTTTCTCACCAAGTCTGCATTTATTTGATCAAAAATACAGTAAAAATAGTAATATGGTGAATTAGTTACAATTTAGAAAAACCCGTTTTTTTTTAAAACATTTTTACATGTAATTAAAGCTGAATTTTCAGCATCATTACACCAGCCTTCAGTATCAAATGATCGTTGGTTCTCTGAAACATTGAGTGGTGAGATCCACCTATGGGAAGGGCATCCGCACCTGACCTCTGCAGAGGCATCCAATTGCACTAAGTCTGGCCTGACAGACAGAAGCACGTGTCCAATGCTCGGGAAGGGACCCGCCCTTTACCAAGAGTATAAAACACTAGCACGTGCTATCTTACCTCAGTCAGCAAATTCGCTTCTCAAGCAACAAGCGGGGCAAGCTTGGTGGATCTCTCAACTCGAAGTTTCAGAGAACCGAAGGTTACGATCAGTAACCTATTGTTCTCTTTCATCATCTCATATTTGAGATCCATCTATGGGAGATATGGACAGCTCCTCGATTGCCCAATACACTACAATGAGGCCCTGAAAGCCAGAGGTCACCTAGAAAGGCGGTGCATGACACGTCACAAGGATACCACCACACAAAGTGAGGAAGCCACTTTAGCAACAAAGAATAGCATATGGTAACATGCATTCGTGAATAAACCTGACCACACTCATAATGGTGAATATATGGTGCCAGGTGCAGATTAGAAACATGCTTAGTGATTTTAAAGTGCTGGACCAGGCAGCCCAGACTTAAAGAGGGGTGGAAGGCCTAAGAGCACAAAGCTGCAAAGAGCCGACATCCAGGACAGACTGAGCTACCGGGGTTCTGGTGACATCAAGCAGGTAGTATCTGACAAACGTATGAGGAGAGGCCCAGCTTGCAGAAGCACATATGTCCTGCAAAGAGACTCCCTTAAATAGAGCCCAAGAGGCAGCCATACCTTTGGTACAAAGGCTGGGTTGGGCCTGAGAAAACCTTATCTCCACTGAGAGAGAATTTAGTGCATGAGGGATGAACAGAGAGTTCATGCATATCACTGACCAAGTGATACCAAGGCCAGGAGCAGAGCTGTCTTGAAAGACAAATTCTTAAGGGAAATACTTCCCAGGGGCTCAAAAGGCTGTTGAGACATTGCGTCCAGCATGGAGAGGTCCCACTCAGGAACGACTCCCCTGGGGACTGGAAGAGAGCAGTGTACGCCCTTCATAAACCTATGAATAAAGGGGTGTTGTCCCACCATAGAGCTGTCCAACCACACATGACATGCAGTGGTAGCTGCTAAATAGACCTTATTGGGTGGAAAAGGACCTACCCTTATCCATAAGGTCCTGCAAAAAAGCATAAAACGTCAGTGATTGAGTACTGATATGACGTTATCCGAACACACGCCACTTAAAGTCGTTAAGGGACTGTGTTGAAGAGGCTCTGGGACACTGAATGGTGGCCACAACACGATGGGGGAGCCCCAATATGTTCAAGTTGGCCCTCTCACGGGCCAGGCCCAGAGGGCCACCCTTGTATTGGTGGGTGATATATTGCACACAGCAGAGGGATAATCTCTGAGAGCCACGGTGCCATGGGCCACCTGGGAGCTATCAAAATCATGGTCAAGCTCTGTTCCCTCACCCTGGCGTTATGAGGCAAAGGGGAGGAAGTAGTGCATCCACGCTGAGGGGGGCGTCCTCCTAGCAAGAAGAACATAGGGACAATGGGCGTTTTCGCTCAAGGAGAAAAGATCTACGGTTGCCTGGCCGAACCTCCTCCACAGTATCTGAGGATGGAGGCGCCAGTCCCCGTAGAGAGGGTTTCACCTTGACAAGAGGTCTCCGCCCCTGTTCAGTATGCCTGGGACATGGGTCGGCCATAAAGACAGGAAGTGCCCCCTGCTCCATACTAACAGCTTGTGAGCGAGAGCATGCAGCTTGGAGGAGCGGATCCCCCCGGCAGTTGATATATACTACAGCTGTCATGTTGTCGCAGCGCACCAGCACATGATGCCCCTGCAAGTGGGGCAGAAAGTGATTCAGAGCCTTCCACAGGTATGCCTCTTCCTCTTCCCATTCGACGGGGTAAAGTGGTTGGGCCAGCAAAGGATATCTTACCCCAGGGCTTAGGAGGATGGTTGGGCTGCTGGCTAGGCTGCTGGCTGGGTAACCTGCAGCAACCCTTTGTGCCTGGCTGTGTTATGGTACGGCCAGTTGCCGGGGCCTGAGCGGCTGGTGTGGAGTGGCCTTTCTAGGCAGGCACAGTTTAAACACCTCATCCTCCTTATCATCAGTGGTTTCAAATAACTTGTTCTTACATCACAACGCTTAAAGTCTGACATCATAAATTTGCAATCGGATGGTGAGATCAGCCTATTTTAGTTTCTTCCAATTGAGAATGTGATTATCAGCCGATACCAATCTTTGGCCGATCAATCGGAGCATCCCTAGTAACATATCATATCACAACAGTAATGCAAACAAATGATTAACTTTTAGGTGTCATCCTCTGTTCTCATTATAGTTATAGATATCAAAACCAGAGGGCATAGTAGTTTTTACAGACAATATGACAGTAACCGGACTTAAAACTGTCTGCGAAATTTAAAGAAAAGAGCCTTGTCATGGATCACTGCTAAAGCCACTGACATTGGGCATTACCTGATGTGTATTTAGCTTTGGACTTTGAGTCTGTTCTCTTAGTTTTCTCCTCCTCCACTAGCTCATCAAGAGTAACAAACTCATCCATGTTCTCAGGAAAGTCAGTTTCAGTTTGACCCTCCTAGAAGCGGATACAGAAATAAAAAATAGTGGACATGTAACTTACAGTTGTAATCAAAATTATTTAACCCCCATTGAAAATCATTAGCAAAATTTACAGACGTTAGGCCGTTTGCAATGAACAAATCAAACAAAATGGATTAAGGTATCTCAACAAAACTAATGTTTCAATAGGTTTTTCTAAAATTCAACAGAACTTCAAACCAACTTTTAATGGCTTCTGTAGTCTCGAAATGATTTAGGCTATGTTTACACGGAAACGATTCTGATGAGAAAACGCAAAAGTGGCGTTGCGTCATCACTTTTTATTCTGCGTTTAGACGAGCGTTTTGTGTGGGAAATCCGTCTGCAAATGGTGACACAAAAGTGTGTGAAATTCAATGTAGTATGCACTTCAGGCGGCTAGCAGTGCATACTACAACAACACCAAGTCCACGCGACTGCGTACAACCTTCACTGTCAAGCAGACTTTTGTGTTTTTACCGTTTACACGGGAATGCTGCGGTGGAGCGTTTTTAAGATTTCCACTCTGGAGGGTGTGACAAACGCAAAAAAACACTTTTTTTGCGTTTTTTAGCCTCAAAAACGCTGTCGCCGTGTAGGTGAATTTTTTTCGCTGTCTCCAGTTGTGTCGCTTCACAACATTGTTAGATGGCACACCTGCAGGTCTGGTCTTCATGATCTCCAATGTTTCTGTCCTGATACGCAGGCCGATTTTACTGGCTTTGTGGGAAGTTTCTTAACGGAGTCTTGGAGACAAGTTTCATTATCAGGGAACAGCACAATGTTGTTGGCAAAATTTAGATTTAGGTCCATTCAATGGATGCCTGCTCCAATATGCTTCATGACAAAGTCAAAAACTGGTTTGCCATGAAGGGGTTGAATAATTTTGAAACTGCAGAAGTCATTAAATGTTAAAGGGATACTCCACTTTTTTGGAAATAGGCTCATTTTACCACTCCCCCAGAGTTAAACTGTTGGGCTTTACCGTTTTCGAATCTATTCAGCCAATTTTTTTTTATATTTAGAAGAATATCAGTGACCAGTTTCTGGTCTCATTGACTTCCATAGTATATTTTTTTTCCTACTATGGAAGTCAAAGAGACCAGAAATGGTCTGGTTACTGATATTCTTCTAAATATCAGAAAATCAACTGAATGGACTTGAAAATGGTAAAACTCAACTGTTTAACTCTGGGGGAGTGGTAAAATGAGCCTATTTCCAAAAAAAAACAAAATTAAATTTTTAAATTTTTTAAAATTTTTAAATTTTCAGGATAACCCTAAAACTTTTGTTGTGTTGGGCCATTTTAATTACTTTTTGTTTGATTTGTTCATTGCAAATAGCTGAAAGTGTGTACATTTTGCCAATAAACCTGATAAGCAATATGGGTTGAATAAATTCGATTACACCGGTATATTAAAACCCTCAATAGGGCAAAAACAGCATCAGAAAAGTAGTCTATGATATTGTACAACTTCAGAAGACTTGGATTAAAGCGGCTTGTGAAATATAAAAAGAGTTACATAAAATATTATATAAATGCTAAACATTCTAAGTTACCGTACAACGAACAGTGGAAAAACCTATATTTACATATATTCTATTAGCAGACGCTTTTATCCAAAGTGACTTACAATTGAGGAATACGACAAACGATTTATCTACAGAGGGAATAAACACAAGAAGTGCTATTAACAAAAAGTTGTATGCTTTCATAATGTGGAAAATATCTGCACGCACATTCTTCAAAATATCTCCTGTGTTCATGAGGGGTGAGTAAATATTAACACAGAATATATCTATATTTTTTTTTAGTGAACTATTCCTAATCCTTTAATGCTCGTGGCATTTTAGATTATGTGCTAATGTGCAAAAGATCCTACTTGCTCTTCGTTGTCCTCCTCAGCACCCTCATCTTCAGTTTGATCACCATTCTGTTCCTCAAGGTCTTTAGGAAGTTCATCTGTGTTCTCCTGCTCAGCCTCAGATGTCGTAGGTTCCTCCAGTGGAGTCTCTTCCTGTTTTTCACCAGAGTCTTTTTGGTTTTCTGTGGTCTCATCGCTGGATTCATTTCTGGCTTGCTGCTCTTCAGGGTCCTCCTCATCCTCTATGTTGGTGTCATCAATATCTGGTGCTTGTTCACTGGTTTGATCTGGATCACATGATAGTTCGACATCATCTACAGAGGGATCTTCATCACACCTGTCTTGGTCTTCGTCACAAGCTTCCATAACATCAGCTTCATCTCCTGCCCCATCTCCCAGGGCCTCTACTTCCTCAGACTTTGGTTCCTCTTCTTTTTTATCAGAGGCTTTGGAAGTAGAGGAAGTTTTGGAAGTTTTATCTTTGGCTTTGGAAGTAGAGGACCTTCGATTCTTTGATGAATGTTTATCAGCAGTTCTGCTGGTGGCACTGCTGCTACTGCTTCTCTTACGGGCTGGTTCTTCCCTTCCATGGTCATCCTTTCCTGGTGGGTCCCTAGAACAACATCATGTATAGCACATTTGGTTTTGTTTTCTTCCAAAAAATATTATTTGTTTCTCTGGATAGAAAGGACAACTTACGTTAGAGTCTTATACTTTGTGCAGATGTTCAGTCGAATAGATCTTCCACCGATAGTCAAAGGATTGACAGTGTAGTACTTCACCAACATCTCTGCATCCTTAGAATTGCCCATTTGAACATATGCCTGTTTTTTTAAATATAAGAAATATGAGCCATGTCAAATATCTGCAGTATGTTATAATATACTGTGTAATTTGGTTAGTTTCACAATCCCTTCTTTTCATCAATTTTCAAGTATATAAGATTGTAATTCATCCCCTTTTGTAACTTCACTAGAGTTTGTAAGCTGTAAGCTTATTTTGCATGACAAAAGCAAAAAAAGTTAAAATATGTAGATGATTACTGCAATCTATTACAATATAATGTTATATTGGCACATTAATAAATTATTATCATTTACATATTATTCTTTCTCTTCACCAAACAAAGAGCAGTGAAGAAAAAAAAAACAGCATGGACAATGCCTGGATTACAAAACATTTACTGTATTTTACATGATTCCTGTAGTTCACAGTAGAGTGGCATCGCAAAATTATGGTTCCTTAGATATTAAAATAGTTATTAATTATAAACTGTATATAATAATAATAATTCACCATTTAGACTATTGAAGATTCTTTTTATTACTATTATTATTGAAATAATAAAATGATACAAAGAGATCCATGAAACAGGACAGATTTTAATAACGCATTTTCTGAAAATTGCTGCATATGTAACTTACCCCTTTATCTACAAACAAATGTTTCTCAACAGTGCCAAATCGACGAGCTATTTTGAGGAGCTCCTTTTTCTTGTCACTTTCCCGTGGCAAATGATAGAAAAACACCACCTGGCTGACATCTTTCTTCTCTCTGGTTCTAGTTTCTCTGACCGGCCTTTCACTTTTCTGTATTGATAAAGCAAATAAGTATAATGGATCTAATTGCTTGATTTGATTAACTTTTGGTTAACAAAAGGAGAGGAGGGAGGCAATTAATCTTACCTTAATTCCAATCAGTTCTTTTGACAAATAAACTTGCATTTCTTTCCCAAGCAAAATGGCTGGTTTTCGCTTGTAATAATTAGCCATGGCCAAAGCCTCCTCATGAGTCTGCAGCTCCAGGAAAGCCTTTGAAAAAATTAAACAAATAATGAATAAATAAAACAGACTTAAAGGCAGGGTTGGTAGAAATTTTCTAAAAAACTTTTTCCCAAATTTGTTTAAACTGTCTATATATACACCAATACATAATTAAAATGTAAGTACAACGAAAGTATACAAATCGAGTGTCTGTAGTCCTCTCCGTGCTGCAAATTTGGTTTAAACAAATTTGGGAAAAAGTTTTTTTTTTAGAAAATTTCTACCTACCCCACCTTTAATGGCATGATTTACTCAAAATGGGCATTCTTATTCCAAATTGCGAATGGCAGCTCATTACATACACAGGCAATACCTTGTTCACATTCTTCAGTACTAGATGCTTACAGATGGTGCCAAAGGGTTTTGCCAAGTCAAACAGGCTGTTTGCTGACTTTGGTTTCCTTTCGTATTTCAACACGACCACCCTACTTCTTATCTAAAAAAAAACAAACACCAAGATATAGCCATCAACATCCAAACAAAAGATCACAAGCTGAAAAGGACACCCTGATTATATGAAATAATAAAAAGAAATATTTTATTTGAGGGTATATTTTAATGCAACAGAACTGATGGACCATTTATAACAAAAACAGATAACTTTGTGCATTATTACCTTGGGTGCCGTTGAATATGATGTCACTTTACTTGTCATTCCTAGACTGGAATCAGACCCTAAAAAAGTGATTTAAATTAGCTAATGCGTCAAGTCAAGGGAATCACATTTATTTCTATAGAGCTATAAAACACAGATGGTAGGAGAGCAGCTTCACAGTAAGAAACGGAAAAATAACAGCGTTAATGTTGCAAAGTTCTTCATTATGAAACTAATTTAAAAAAAAAATACACATCAATTTAGTTGGATGCTGATTCAATTTAGGTTAATAACACGGTCAGTGTTGCAAAGTCACAAGAATCATCTTCAAGTTACCTGTACACGTTCTTAGTTAAAGCTGCTGTAGTTAACTTTTGTAAAAAATAAATAAATAAATAAATAAATAAATAAAATCAAGCTCCTCTGGCTCCTCCCAGTGGTCCTATTGCCATTTGCAGAAATACAATGCTCCCGGTCAGAAACAACCAATCAGAGCCAGGAGGAGTGTCTTAGCAGTGTCAATCACGCTCGTGTACACACTGATCACACCCCTCTCTGATCACACTCAAGATCTCCAGTGTGCCGCAGCTGTGCTAATGGTGGAGAAACAACCTAAACTGTCAAATTCTCGAGTGGCACCTGCTCATAAAACAAAGATGGGTAAAAGGTAAAAGACCGATGACGATAAACAACCGAAAAAGAAAGAATTAGACAGAGCCTATTGACTCGGTGTCAAAACTGTAGCCGCGTAACGTGGATAAAATGTCATGCACAGTGCAAAGCAACAACTGCAACCTGCTAAATCACTGGCTTGTCATGTTGCTGAAATAACGTACTAGCAAACCTTATCTAGCATTAGGCCTACATTTCGCTAACCTGGCCCTAGCCAGATGAATGTCGTTCCGCTTAGCTCCGCCTAGCTTCACTCACATCCATCTGAAACCTCTTCCATTGTGATTTCTGATTTCTCCAACCAACTTTATGGCTTAGCCAATCAGGACGCAAGGCGGGAGTTTCATAGATGTGCCGTAGTGGAGAAGCGACCGTGAGACTGTTTTGATTCAGACAACAATGGCGGCTCGCATCGAGGAAGCAAGCGTTAACATTGATGCTGCTATTTCATCCGTGTTGTCCAATCTACCTACAGTAATATCGTTTCATTAAAAGAACATCAGAGAACGGAACATCAGAGAATGTTGGCTGTTCTGTTTTGTTTTTTCCTGCGTCGCTCTCATCAGCGTCACGGGTTGGCTTCGGTGTGAGTGGTTGAAATAGCATGTCGATAAAGATGACAGACAAGTGGCTTATCCAATCATATGCAAGGATTTTTGATAAGGCCCAGCCTTCTGAAACGCCATTTCAATGGATCGGTTCCAGATGGATGAGTGGAGCTAGGCGGAGCGAAATTCATCTGGCTAGGGCCAGGTTAACATTTCGCTAGAATAGTTACTTGCATACTGTTACGTTAGTTACCGTTATATTAACTTACTAGCAATTTATAATTTATAGAAAGGGTGTGACGTTATAAATTTACATTACATGTACTGCAATTGCAAAATACGTAATGATTTGAGGACCAAGTTTGTAGTCAAAATATGGGCAGGCCTTAGTCAATGTAAAGAATATTGTTGATGTTTCGTCCCAACTAGTGAATGTGCCATAACTGTTCATCCACCGTCATTGGTGACCCTGCTTACTAGCCTGTGTGTTCATGGCAAGCTCCGCTGTGGGGGAGGAGCTGTGAACGGAGGGCTGTAGTGCAGCATAGAGCAAAGAAGTGGGACCTGTAAGTTGTGCTTGTTCAAATTTCCATGCTAAGTCAACGTATTCTCAAAACTCCCTACCGCAACTTTAACACAGTGCACCTTTAAAGAAACTTATGATATTCATGTGACTGGAATCTCCATATTTAAAATGAAATTAAAATTATATTTTGGTTTATTTATTGATTTAGGGGTTCAACTTTCGCAGAAGAAAAAAAAAAAATACTTAATGCAACTTTAACCAAAAAGAATTGACCAAACCAGGTTGAAACCGACAGGAAGATAAATGTATTCCACATATATGCTCTAAACAAGACAGAGTTGAGTTGTTCCATGAAAGTGGATTACTGCTTCAACAAAAAGATCAACTTGTAGAAAAATAGCAGACCAGACTGCATCCTCTCACAAATTTATTACCCCTGCTGGAGCTCATCCCTGTTCTCTGTAGACCACCACCAATTGAATCTGCTCCCAGCAATCTATCCAAACGACTCTTTGTGTCCAAGGAAAGGGATGTCGACCTGAGAGGAGTACATTTTTTAAATGTGCTTTTCTATACATACACTTGTAAAAAGTATGATTTATCATACATATAAGAGCACTATATATATATATATATATACAAAAATAAAAAAAAGAAAACAACTAGTAACATACGTGCGACTAGAGGGCATTTGAGGATCCCAGTCCGGGTACCTATAAAACAACAGGAATGAGTTTTCATATGTTTATAAATTACAGAAATGTAAATGTTGAACACTTGCAGAACAAATTCATTTTTCAAAAATGGATACAGCTTCTTTATTTCTGTTTTTGAACTGAACCTAGAAAATAGGTAACTGTTTAACCTATTTAGAACACCTAAAAGGTTCATAAAAGAATAGATTCATTAGCTTTATGGACATTTGATGTGCAATATTGATAACTGTGAAACCTGGAAACACATCATGAGTGTATGAATGGGTGAATGTGAGTAAAATGTAAAGCAATTTGGTGGTCACTGAAAACGCTATATAAATGCAGTCCATTTACCATATATAACGTCTGATCCAAAAGATCCATAGTGGAACTCCACCAAGTGTAGGCCAAGTTTAGCCATGTTTCTAAGTGACTATCAGAAGGTTTTCAACATCTGAACAAATAGTTCACACAAAGGAGTCTACTTACATTTGTAGAAGGAGTTTGCGGTTTTCGGAGTGACGAATCCCAGTCGTGTGTTGAGTCCATTCCTTTACAAACACAGGGAAGGGTGAAAAATATCCTTAATAATAATACAAAAAATGGGCAAAGCCTTGACATACTGGATCAGAGCTAACTGGACATGCTACCCTTCCTGGCTATGAATGCAATCTACAAATGAGTACTGTAGTGGATCTAAAATGAGTTCTAGATACTGTCCTAACTGAAACCAAGAATAAAGGACAAGTCAAAAATATACTATTAGCGTTCAATGACATTAAGAGTCATTTTATCTTTTAGGGCAATTTTATCAAATTTAATACTATGCCAAACTAAGAGGTGTTGATTTAAATGCAAAAAAAGAAAAAAAAATGTTTAAAAAGGTTCTTCTTCAACAAGCAGGATTCAAGAAGAGGAACTGAAGTGTGTGTGCAGAAGGCAACCAGCATGATTTACTCACCATGACAGAGAGCACATCAAAATCACAAAGAGAGCACACATGGGGAAACATGAGGGGCATGACTCCCAAGAAATCCTGCACTTTTCTCTGAGACGGGGAGCCCATTCTTCTCTGCATGAACATGTCGTCAGATGGCGATGACGCTGACATGCCAAGGTTGCGGTAGGAGTCACAGGAAAGCTCCGAATATTGGCCGTCTCTGGCGTCACTGCTCGTGTAATCTAGGATGTCGTACCCTCGACCAGATGTTTCTTGCATGGAAGAATAACCGAAGTCACCTTGTGAGCGGCTTTGAGCCTGCCCACTGGAACAGTCCAATCGTCCGCCCGGCATGTCACCCCAGCTGGCTTCCATCTTGCGGTTCTTAAGCAGCATGAGAAGATGGGGTAAGGTCTCCATGCATAAGTTCTCCTCTGGAACCTGTGCCAGTGTATCCAGATCAGTCGATGACAGACCTAGGCTGGCGAAGAGTTGAACGGTATTGATGTGGCTGCCCGCTCGGCGGTGCAGCAGAGAGTCATGGTCTGTTCCCTCCCCTCCAACCAGACCAGACCGGGACCGGGACCGGGATCGGGACCGGGACGACGAGCCGTAGGGGTCCGAGTGCGTCTCACCCATAGTAAAGTTCAAAGTCTCAGCGCCAGCCAAAAGCCCACGGCCAACAGCAAAGCCTTTGTGAGCATTAGAACCAGTCCGTTTCTGGGACATGGCCAGGAAGTGGTGGCACTTTTGGCGAGTGGAAAAAGAAGGGAACAAAGCAGATCAAAAAGTCCCCAAAAAGACAATCCGTCAATTTAAGCCTGGATCGAGAAAAAGAAGCTCCTCCAGAATGAAACAGCTCTGCAGAAACACAATGGAGCAATGATTTCTAGCATGCTCACAAAATGGTTAGCAGTGGCATAGGAAAGCAAGACTTTCCAGCATATACACACACATATATATATATATATATATATATATATATATATATATATATATATGCAGGAAAGAGAGGGAAAGCATTGCAGTTTCTTGTTCAGGAGAGAATCAGGGAGAGATATTGGATATTGTTCATGACTTGTATTATGTGCCCAGTATTAAATTTGTAAATGAATAATTGCTGGATCAAAAAGGCTATATCGCTATGTTGAGATCAAAAATCATTCAGTTGATCAGTGATATTCTCTCACCAATAAGATCAGAACCTTTTCCTTTAAATCGATTTCTGATTCTGACTGATGATCTATCTTGTTGCTCATGTCTCCCGCTATCCTACAATATTATCAGCAATTCCACATATGGGATCTCTTAATTAGAAACACCATCAGCTTTACTTGTGGATATGTAAAATGAAAAAATGAATAATTCATCAGGTATACACTCTCTCCAAACTTTATGCTACTATCCGAACTTTGCGCTTTACTGTGTGCAAAACAATTAGTAATCACCAACCACTAATGAGAGTGATTTTGAACTTAAGAAAGCTGATTTAAAATATATGCTGAGGGCCAATAGCAAAACATAAAACATCTGCATTAACTCGCTCGGTCTCTCACATGCACACACTGTCACCATGAAATGCACTTGTGTATGCTGGAAAGTTTAAACCCAAATGCCGGAACACAAATATCCAAAATCTTGACATTTTCTGTAACAGGACCCAGTTCAAATTAAGCACTGTATATGACCACAAACTAAAAACATGTAATCCATTAACTAATTTTAGGGCTATCTGACGCGTGGCTCCAAACAAATGCACTTCCAGTCCAGTACTGCATTAATCTTAATTTATCTCAGTTTTGACGCTCAAACACATTGCAATCACCAGTTAGCATGTCCTGACGTGATCTTGAGACGGTCAACAATTGTTTGCTTCCAGCATTCATTACAAGTGACGTCTATTGCTCTCTGGTTACCTATATACCAAGTTAAACCCATACTCCAGCCAGTGTTTCCCAGTGGAACTAAAAAAACAAATGTGGGTACTTTCTAATCTTCTCATACAATCTCATTCACGTAGACATCCATTGTTGTCTATCGCAGTTTTTCTTGACACAGGACCGCCCAAGCAGACGTTTGACTGACATGTAACGCAACCAATCACAGTTCATTTTGTTCCGCGTCATATTTAGTGGCATGAAAATATAATGTTTATGTCTTTACAATAACAGACCGGCATGCATGCCATCTAATAAACAATCAATTGAAGAACGTGTAAGATTACTTCAACAATGGAGCCGCAAACTTTACATAGGCCAACTTTTGAAAATCCAGCGTTTAGTTGATTCATTGTCAAGTTGTAAACAGGGTTCTTTTTGCAGTCACGCAGCATTTGTTTCCAGGCGGACTGTTGAAGAACACGTCTCCCGGACATCTTGTATAATTCAACCAATCAGATCGCGACTTCGAAACTCCTGAAGAGTTTCCAGAAAAGTGTGCCATATGCATCATACTTTCAGCCAATGGTCTGTGGGCGTGACGTCTGAGACTACCCTACACCTGACCCTAACCTTAACCAGTGAAATAGACTGCATGTCAGTTAATAAGATTTATGAGATCGCCGAGCAGATCAGTTGATGCAGTTTACTGTTCACTGAGTCCTATTAGTTTATTATTATTATAGGTTTATCTCCACCAAAAGTGTTTATTATAAGCAAGACACTCGCGTTGCTAACTTATGGCATTCTAGAACCATTCTAGAACCAGATGAGCAAGGACCTTTTAGGTCAGAAGGTCATCTAGTTAAGGGGGCTTAAAGGGTTGGTAAGCGATAAATCAAAGCTAGCAGTAAAGGGCATTTAGTGTGGAAAACTACTGGGAAGCTCTGCAGGGAAAAGGACCTTGAAAGAGCAGTATAAAGATTGCCCATTTCTTCCTGTGTGTGTCTCACTCACTCCACAGGGTAACTGCTGGGTTGGCGATTGGACCTATTCTTGCAAGAATAAATACTTCTCTTTTATAAATTTGATTGCGAGTTGTCTCTTACGCTGCAGTGATCATGTTTAACAGAATTTTTGTCACAACACAGTTTAAAGTTATAATAATGGATATTAATTTCTTACAAAAACATATTGCTTCGCTTCTGAAGGTCTTTATTAACCCCCTAGAGCTTTATGGATTACTTTTATTAGTGATGCATTTTTTTCCCCTCCTTCTTATATCTATTTGACTACATTTTTAAATGTAATTTATTTCTGTAATATGGCAAAGCTGAATTTTCAGCAACCACAACTCTAGACTTAAATTCCAATATTAATATATGTTTATATATGTATATATAAAATATATGTACCCTCTTTAATCAAATTAACGTTCACTCGCTCTAGCAATCTCAACTTTGATGACGCGTTTACAGGCGCTGTCACTCACATGACATCACAGCAACAACAAACTACAACAACAAGTTCATCCTACACTTTTTCTTGCTACATAGGCCGTTTAAACCGGATCTGCGTCACAATAGAGCAAGAAAACACTATCGCAACTTCCGTTTTGGAGCCAGAAAGAATGGTGAAAGGATATAATGCAGAATATTGGGAAGGAACCTTCCAAATTCTTACGAAATATCCCACATCACAAAAACACGATATTTTTTGTTTTTACAGCCGTAAATAATGTCACTTAAGTGTCGTGAATCCGAGGCCACCCATACAATAACATTCATCTCACTTACGGACAACCAGATAACAATAATCGCAAATTGGTTAACTTTACGTAGGCGAACATTTATGAAGCACGTTCTTAAATCTAAGAAAACAGACACGTTAAATGCAACTCATGGACGAAGGTTGATGATAAAAACTAAGAAAAAGAAAGCAAGCCACGGGCCTAAATGTGAACGACAATGTCAGGTTTATTATAGCCTTTACTTAAAAATCAAGTTAAATAATTCTGTATAAATTATTCTAGTGCAGTGTGTTGCTGCTTACATTTTCATATATTTCTTCTTCCCGATCCAAAACTTCGGGTTAAAGTCCTTTATGCCGCACAAAATGAAACGCTTGTCAACAGAATCAAGTCGTGAAGGTGGAAACGACTACGAAACAAGATTTTACCCTCAACTCCGAGATGAATTTCAAAATAAAAGCACTAGTAATAACCCAGAGCTGTGTCCTAAAGTTGTTCCCTATGCCCTTAAACAGGTAATTATTTGAGAGGACAGCCATTTTTATTGGTGTCCGAACCTATCCCTATACGATATAGTGGACTTTATCAAGTGCACTCAATCAATACCAAAATGTACTGTTACTACAACCGATGTACACTCTCAACCGGTAACGTAAAAAAAAAAAAAAAAAGATTTTTCCACAGGCTCTTAAATTTTCGCAACAACAACAAAATAAGCTATGTGATCCACAAACGTTTATGATATTTGCACGTTTTGTCCATCAAGATCATTTTCAAAGATTAATATAACGAGCTGTTAAAGCGGATTGAGTTTACCTGTTCGGCGTGATGACGTTTATTCTCCTCGACCACCTAATGCATGAAAAAAAAAAATTAAGTTTGTTAATTAAGTTAATTAAGTTTGGTGTTTGTCTGGAAAACAAAGAGTTTGATTTTGTTATTCATTTCATGTTATGTTTTGGGAAATTTTTCATTTACAAATGCAGATGGTTTCAATCTAAACCCATTTTTTTAATCAGTGGATGAATGAACTCTTGTGCAAATCTTTAAAATTTGTTAAAAAAAACCAGAAATGCCTTAAATTGATGTATCTTTAGGATATGTTTAGATTAATTTAAAAAGCCCCTTTTGATTTAATATATTTTTGTTTTTGTACATCATTGCTCATCATTGCTCGTAAAAAAAAAATTGCACCCAGATGTGACCGAACGTGTGTTGCATTCAATATATACCACCCATTTGGACCACTTTCTGTGTCCGTGTGCAGAGATACAATGACCAACAGGTGTCGTGGATATGGTTGTGTAACCTTTGAACACTGTGATACAGAAAATGCCTTGGCCTAGAGGCTCTGAAATGTTCTGATCTCATGGGCAAACCAGTGCGCATCATAAGGGGCCAAGACATGACTAACAATAACAAGATCCTAGCAAAGGGGCAAAGAAAGCAGCTCCCATGACAAATATGTTAAAGAAATAAACTGGACCAAACTAATTGAGCAAT
Source organism: Cyprinella venusta (assembly GCA_038021265.1). Lineage (NCBI taxonomy): Eukaryota > Metazoa > Chordata > Actinopteri > Cypriniformes > Leuciscidae > Cyprinella > Cyprinella venusta. The sequence goes on along the minus strand of CM075873.1, from coordinate 18,920,880 downwards.
TACGGAAAAGAAGGTTTGCAAATACTAGTACAATAATAATAATAATACATCAAACTTAATACAACAATACTTATTAAATTTAATTTATTTAACTATATACAAATGAAAACAAGGCTGTGACACAGTCCATTCAATGGGTCAGACTGTCTTAAAAGCATAGGCTAATTTTCACTGGACAAGAGTTTTATTTTAACATCACTAATCTGCGATTCGTTTTTTCTTGTTCTAAAATCGAGCTCGGTTTCCATGCTTCAGTTTATTGATCACCATCTACATCATAAACCCATTCATATATCCCATCCTCGTCTACACAAGACTCGTGGTAGCAGGCCTTACAGTTGCTGCATCGGATCCATGCTTCAGAAGCTTTCGGATCATCATCTGCGCCGTGTTTTACGAGGCAGCCCCCGCAGGAAGTAGTTTTAAATGTTTTTTGTTTTAAATGTTCAAAATGTGGTATTGTCTTGGCTCTGGGTGTCTTCGTACCCCTGCTACATTTCTGAAGGACCACAAAGTCTTCGAATGATGTCACTTCAACAGCTGAGCCGCTTTCTGTGCTGAAACGTGCAGTGTCTTCAGTGGACGGCGTGTGACTTTCCAAACGGGACGGATTGGCAGGAGAAGGCTCATGCTCAGTGAAGGCCGACTCATTCAATGGGAACATTCCCGTTGTTCTGAACCCATCCTGGGCTCTTTCCACAGTTGCAGTTGTCTTCCACGCTTCCATGAAAACCGAACAATAATGTTCTTTGGGTAACTTCGTGCTTGCATATTGCTGGTTCCACTTGCGACTCACTTCACCCCAGTTGTGTTTGAGACTCCTAAACAGAGCTCTGTTTTCCAGTTGCAGTGCAGGATGGCATATGACTTCCACGTTGTTCTGTTTCATTAGATTGAAAAAGCCAAGGTTGAATACGTGACTGCTTTGGCCATCGAGGAGCAGAAGGTGGGGTCTGGCGTCATCTTTTGGGAGCTGTGCCACAAACATTTCGCCCCACTCAACAAACAGTTCTGCTGTTATCCAGCCATCATTCGACGCTCTAATGCAAACGTTTTCCGTGGATTCGTTCAACCACTCACTTCTCACCCCATTTTCTTTTAAAATGATAAGCGGAGGAGCAAACGTACCACTGGCATTGAATGCTGCTAGTACCGTGGTGGCAGTTTCCTCTTCCTCCTCAGCTTTAAATTGAAAGCACGGGTCTTCTCCTTCCCCGGAGATGTCGTCTTTTAGTCCGGATAAATCACACTTCCAAATACGTGAGGGGACGTCTTTAATTCCCAAGGCATCGAGGGTGATTTCATACATTTTAAACCATTTCCCCAGCCCTTCTTCAGTCCTCTTTGTCGCTGGAGATATGGCCCCTGGTTTCTTTATTTTCAGCCCTGGGTTTCGCTTTATAAAGCCCTTGTACCAGTGATAGCCCGCCTTTTGCTTCTCTTCTGAAAACCCACGGAAGCCCTTTATCTTGGCGAACTCAAAAGCAAGAGACTGAACGTCAGTCCTCCTCAACAGGAAGCCTCTCTGTGAAAGCAAGGTGAGAAGATGCACTAACTCCTGCTCAGATTCAACAGGGATGAATGGCTTTCTTCCAGACGCATGCTCTGATCCCTCAACAAGCCCTTTCACACGTCTTTGAAGGGTGGTTTTTGGCACGTTCCACTTCCTTGCGAGCAATCGCAGCGCAGGCCTCCCTGACTCGACCTGCTCTTTATATTCCTCTATTGCAGCTTTCATTTGGTCTTCTCTCCACTGATTCATCTTCAGACCTTTTCTTCCTTTATGCTCTCCTTCATCTTGCTGTTTTCTCTTCAGTTTTCCTGACTTCTTTGGGTTAGGTGCCATTTTTCTATAAAAAAAATAAGTCAGAATGCTGCTGTATTAGTTTTAATATTCTGGGCCATCTACTCCAATTAAATAATTCATTAGCATTTAAGTATATATGAAGGCCTCTCTCTCTCTCCTTTGGCTAAGGCATCCTTTGGCTAGCTTTACATTTTTTGATCCCCCTCTTAGTCATGCAAAAGCTTTTAAACCCTTCAAGCACGACAAGACACAAGAGACCACGCTGTCTGTGAATGTCTTGCATGTCACGCACACATGACACACAGAAAGACGTACGCCAGTATCGAGCGCACAGACAGCGCGCCAGAATGTAGTTTGCGTTTGAAGGACCAATAACACAAAACAAAGCCAAAATTACAGTATCCTCCTAACATTAGAGCAGTCTTAAATTAGTTAAATAAACCCTTAAATGAACGCAAAGAGTTGTGAGAAAATGAGGTGCGTGTGAGATCTGCATCATGTGTAGCAGCGGCTGGTTTTAAAGGGACAGCAGCCACTAATGCCAGTAAAATTAATCAAAGAACAAATGTACAATTATTACTCACTGCTCTTGACTAAAGAGCATTTGTAGCCTTAATAAGGATTAGTCTGTATTTATAATTTATAATTCAATGCAGTGCAGACTGTTTAATTAATAATTTTACTCCATTTCATATTGCTCTGTATATGTTAGACAGAAAGGAAGGGCACAGGTAAATATGGTGAGGTTCACTTAAGTTAAAAGTTGTTCTATTTTTTGAAACCTAATAAATGTTTTTTTTTTTTTTAAAATAATGATAGCTTTAAATTACAATGTCATTTTGAATGGCTATCAATGTTTAAAACTGAGGGGGAAAATCATTTTTATCCAAACATCAATAGCCATATTAGTATCAGTGATAATGACCTACATTCATAAAAGGATGCCATTAAAAAAGTATTTAAAATATACTGGCTTTATGTTGTCTCTACATTAATTTGGAGATTAACTGTGAACTTATAAAATATCTAAACTAAATATAAACAATAAAAACAAGTGTTTTAATTGCGATTAATCACAGAAAAAATGTGCGCTTAATTGAGTAATTTTTTTATTGATTAATTGACAGCACTAATATATATATATATATATATATATATATATATATATATATATATATATATATATTGTATATACTGTATATATATATATATATATATATATATATATATATATATACAGTCCTGTGCAAAAGTCTGAGACACATTAGTATTTTCACCCCATTTGGTATTACATTGTGGGTTTAAATAAATAGGTTTGGACTTGCTGCTTGTAACCCAAGCACAATGTTGACACCAGAATAAAAATTTTCATGATTCTGAAGCTGAAAATACAGAATTATTGTAGACGAATATTCTTGCATTCTTTCACTGACTAGATATATTTAAAATAACGTCGGCCACTTTTACTGGTAACATAAGCCATTTGACATTATCAGAGCCCACAAATATTCCCCCACTGCATTATTATACATTATAATCAAGATTAATACATAGTAGTTTAATGTAGTACTGGCACTAAAACTCTGAAAAAATAGATTTTTTTTTTTCTCACACAGTATTTTTTATTTTGGGGGAACTATCCACAATACATATTGTCACTATCCAAGATACGTATTGTTGAATTTTTGTATTGTGATATATTGTGGCACGATATATTGTTACACCCCTAATCCTGCCTTGTTTGTGAAGGGTGATTATATCTTCTCTTAACTTTTTGGACCGACGGTACATACTGTGGTACTCTCGTGGCGTACTGAGCCTACATTTAAATTATCTAAAGTACAAGCCAATGTGACATATGAATGTATATCATATACATACGTATATCAATGAGACGAGGGTGATTTCTTACGTTTTCAACCATTTCCCCAGCTCTTCTTCATTCATTTTTGTCACTGGTGATATGGCCCCTGGTTTCTTTATTTTCAGACCTGGGTTTCGCTTTATAAAGCCCTTGTACCAGTGATAGCCCGCCTTTTGCTTGTCTTCTGAAAACCCACGGAAGCCCTTTATCTTGGCAAACTCAAAAGCAAGAGACTGAACATCAGTCCTCCTCAACGGGAAGCCTCTCTGTGAAAGCAAGGTGAGAAGATGCACTAACTCCTGCTCAGATTCAACAGGGATGAATGGCTTTCTTCCAGACGCATGCTCTGATCCCTCAACAAGCCCTTTCACGCGTCTTTGAAGGGTGGTTTTTGGCACGTTCCACTTCCTTGCGAGCAATCGCAGCGCAGGCCTCCCTGACTCGACCTGCTCTTTATATTCCTCTATTGCAGCTTTCATTTGGTCTTCTCTCCACTGATTCATCTTCAGACCTTTTCTTCCTTTATGCTCTCCTTCATCTTGCTGTTTTCTCTTCAGTTTTCCTGACTTCTTTGGGTTAGGTGCCATTTTTCTATAAAAAGATAAAAGTCAGAATGTTGTTGAATAAGGTCTAATATTCTGGCCCGACTACTTCAATTAAATTATTCATTAGCACAAATAGTATCTATCTATCTATCTATCTATCTATCTATCTATCTATCTATCTATCTATCTATCTATCTATCTATCTATCTATCTATCTATCTATCTATGCTGTATATACACACAATGTGTGTTTAGACATGTTAATGAAATATGTGCCCTATATTAGACATTTAAAAGTCACACATTAAGTATTTTATATCAAAACAATTGTTATAATAATTGCCCCAAACAGTCTCAAATTGTAATGTGAGACTGTTTCCAGATAAAGCTGAAATGTATGTTCAAATTCAAACTTCAAACAGTGTAAGTGAAACATTAAATATTATATTAGCATTGGGTTTTACCTAGCATTGCTACAGTGGGATTATTAGAAAATATTTGTGACATGATTGTGACATAATAAGTCTTGTAGGATGACGAACGATCATATTTTATTAGAATATCTCTGAAGTGTCCCACATTAATGGACAGCTAATGTCCCACTTTATGTTACCTTATGCCTTAAGCTAAGCTAAATGGGTCACTACTCTAGACATCCTTACAAATAAGATTATGCGACTTTTTTAATAGCCCATTAAATCATTACTTTGAAAGAAAAGCACACAACGCAATATTTTATGAAGAATTGCTATTTTCATGAAAATGACTGTAGGCGAGCATTTGTCTCACCATGTGGTTGTCGTTGCGATCGCTTGTTGAAGCTTGACCACGCCCACCATACAGTGACGTCAGGCCAACCAAAACAGCACATTGCAGATTTGGCGTAATTATTCATGATTGTTTAAATATGACCCACCTGATATCTGGAAATGCAAAGATTTGGTTTTCTGCAGTCCCTAAAACCATTTTTTTGTTTGTTTGTTTTTTTTTTTTTTTTGCAGTTACTGCAAACCAGATTGCATTCAAGGCAGGTTATGACGTGTACCCTTATTAACGAGGATGGAGAGGCCATACAAAAGGTTTCTAAATGGCACAATCAATTTACAGGCCCTGACATTTCTTAATTATATACTATTTACCAGACAGTTTTAATTCAATCTCATACTGCATCTCAAATGCATGAACAGTCCCATTAAAACAACCTGTGGTAGTGCATTACAGGCATAATGATGAAAAAAAGATGAAATGATGTAAAACAAAAATTAATAGTAGCCTATAAATAATAGTAAAATAACAATGGATTAGGAGGATTAACATTCATTAAGCATATCCTCATATACATTTCAAATACTAAGTGAAACATTATAAGGGCTATAATATCATAGAGAGTTTTAAAATGTTCCTTGGTCTTTGTCTGCATGTGATTTTATTAAAATGATATTTCATTCTAATGCTGACCATTTACTTTGCTTTGAACTTTGTATACTCTGCTGACCTTTAAGGACAAGTAAATTGCCATAATATCAGGCAATACAATGTCTAAAAGAACAAGCCAATGCAACAAGATAATTAATGCATGTCTGAGACAAGGCAAAATTCTGCACAGCACTCCTTTATATTTGATTGATACAAGTGTAAAATAGATAGAGTTTCACTCCCAAGATGTTTATTATTAGGCCTAGGGGTTAAGCAAATACTGTAATCTTGAGATCATCCAAGAAGTAAAAATGTCAGTAATTTGAACTGAAAAGAAAAATTAAAGCTAAAGTAAAAACTGTTAACTGGTTAACCATAAGTTACCTTATCATGCACAAAAATATATTACTTGCATGTCTGTTTATTTGAAATGATGTTTTATACTGATCATCTGTCATGTTTGTAAAGCTGAACTCGAAGGCATCATGTAGTCCCAACCAGCAGAGGGCAGTGTAACACTTTATAATATAGCGATCAGATGATGACGCGATTACGTACAAAGTTTGGTTAGTTTTTTGAGAATATTTTTAAATTGGCCACTCTATGTAAAACAGCTCTGCACACTTTCTCATTGATTTGCCCATCTTATAACGTCCGTCCTGTGATGCTTTTAAGCAGTATTTCACTTAGCCTATATTCTGGAAGGTAGAAAGGTAGCAGAATGTACAGTAGCCTAATGCTGTCTATAAACATCTAATGCTACAAAATGTATAGATTTGACATGCAAGTAGTTCTTCTCATCTGCACTTTATGTGGAAAAAATCAGGTGGAGAGGACTAAACAGATCTAACACTTTATAATAGTGTTCATTAGTTAGCATTTTGTTAAATGGATTAACATGAACTAAGGGCAATACATTTGTTAAAGTGTTTATTAATCTTTGCTAATGTTAGTTAATAAAAATAGGCTACAGCTGTTCATTGTTTGTTCATGATAGTTCACAGTGCTACAACCTTTGATTTTAATAATAGTAAATGTTGAAATTAATATTACCTAACATTAATAAATGCTGAAGAAGTATTGTTCATCCTTAGCCCATATTAAGGTAGTTTACTACTGAACTTTATTGTAAAGATTTACCCCTTCATCCCATCTCTTTCCGCAGATCTGGGACATGCATAATCTTGTGGTTTTCTTCATTAAATGAATTTTGTTTATCTGGTTTCATGTTTATATGCATATTCATGGATTATCTAAATTTATTCATCATACATAATGACTGATTGTGCCGCCTAGGAGTTCATCCCGGGTTTCCACTTCAATGCAGTCAACTTTAAAGTGTATTTATGATGGTGATTATTGACTTGTTCTTTCAATTAAAAAGTGACTAAAAAAATGCTAACACTTTACTTGAAGGGGTGTTCATAAGACTGACATGACACCTTCATAACCATAACATGACATATGTGTTGAATATGAAGTAGGGACGTGACAAAGTAGCTGATTTCAAGGTGTCATAACAAAGACATCTCAAACAATGTCACATTTGCATTAAAAAAGTCATAACTGAGCAAATGACACTTAATGACAGTTGTCACAAACATGCAAACTTCCTTCATATTTATAACATTTGTCATGTCATGATTATGATGTGTCATGTTAGTCTTATGAACACCCCTTCAAAAGTGTTACCACAGAAAGATAATGAATATTCAAAATAGCAGTGGGACTGAATAAATAGGCACAATTTTGTTTAACTCAACCGTGCAAATGGCTGAGCACTTATAAGCATAACACATAGCAAAAACATCTAACTTTATATCAAGTTCAATATCACATTATCCATTGTAATGAGCTTTTACATCCCTCCCCCCAAAAAGAAAAGCAAAAATCCAGACTCCTTTACTGGCATATTTAGAAAAGTGGTTCATCAATTTCTATTAAATTCTTAGATTTCTTCCCTCCAGTCTTGAACATTCGGTTACATCCCTGCTTTGATCTTTATTACCCAGCAGCCTGAAGGACTCATCCGCTGTAAGTTACTTAAGTGTCTCTCATGTAAAATAAATTAAATAAATAAATATTGTGCATTAGGTTAGAAATCAGCGTGAGAACAGCTTTGAAAGCCACTTCTCAGAAGTCCACTTTATTTAAAAAATTGATGGTTTGCATTCCACAGTTTCAGAGATATTTCAGGATAAATGTGAAGATTTTTGACTTTTTCTCTCCACTTTTGATTCTCACGATTTGCGACTGCTTATGCACACGTTTAAAGGGGTCATGAACTGGCTTTTTAAATTGTATTATATTGTTGTCTAAGGTCAGCTTATAATGTTCGCTTGGTTTTTGCATTCAAAAACATCAAAATGAATAAGTAATAGGCTATTTCGTACCCTAGTTTTGAGCCTAGCTGAAAAACGCTCGGTTTTAATGGGCGCCTCGCACTGAAGACTTGGAAGTAAACGCCCACTGCTGTGAGTGGATAACAGTTTGCATATTATAATGAGTTTCAACTCACCCGTCGATGCACTTGGGGGAAATTGGTTTGAAAACGTCCAATGTTGTAAAATGGCAACCGGAATGATTCGCCCATACATGTTCGGCCCAGAGTCCGTGTGTTGCACAATTCCTGTCAGATCCAATATAGACGGCACAACGCTGTTCTTTAATCTTAATCGGTCTGTAAATCCAGTCTTGTTTACAAACAATCCTCAGTGAAATGAAGCGAACAGACGAACGATGTTTTACCGCATCAGCTGGAACGTCATTCAAAATAAAGTTTAACTATTGGAATCCAGAGGAAGCATATACAGCGACTGTCTTCTTCCACAACCAGGCACTGGACAGTATTTTGTATTGTTCGGTAGCTTGATCCGGTTTGTCATCACGAGGTAGGCATCTATGTTATTTAACTATGCGTGAATGTGCGAATCGGTGGGCGGGGCTAAACCGGCCGTGTTGATCTTCTTCTTCTGCGGGGGTGAGGTTTTATCCTCTTTGACGTCATAGTTCCCTACTTTGAAAAATGAGTCGTTTGCTAAAGCTGGTGTCAATAAAAGCTTTTATTGGACTAACAAGGACGTTTTCATTTCTGAAACTTACAGGATATTCTACCCTATCTCACGACCAATTCGTACGAGTGATTCAAAAGTGGCTAATTCGTACTAATTCATACGACCTCACTCGTACGAATTCGTACGAATTGCCTAAACCCACGTGATGGTTATGTTTAGGGGCGGGGTTAGGGGTAGGTCAATCGTATGAATTCATACGAATTGGCCAATTCGTAAAATATGTACGATTTCACAAAAATCGTACTAATTCGTACGAGTGAGGTCGTTCGAATTGTTACGAATTAGCCACCTCGTAAAATTCGTACGAATTCCCGTGAGATCGGGTTGGGATGTTCTTATAATATGATGACCTCTTAGATGTCAAAAGCTCAAGGAAAATTTGATTTCTCAGTTCATCACCCCATTAAGGTTCACATGTTTGTTTCCAGCATCGAAAGCGTGCTGTATGAACTGATGTCATTCCAGTGACTGATGCGGCCTGGGCAGACAGAAAAGAAAAAGCACCATTTGATGTATCAAACAGCAGCCCCATAAAAGCAAGATATGAAGAAAAACCGCTGTGTCTCACAGAATCTGAAAGCATTTCAAGCTCAGGTCAAAGTTATAAACCTTCGAGAGGATAACAACCACCTATTCAGTTTCCATTCCCTGCGTGCCTTGCTGCGTAAGCCTTATGAGTTCCTCTCACAGGGAAAATACCACTTTTATCCAAGAAGGACTGAAAAGCATGCAATACTCACATGAAAAGTCCTTTAAGTCCGCCCGCATGTATTTAGCCTAAAACAAGGCTAACCGTCGAAGTTCCTTTGTAAATCATTTCATTACGCACCTCAGTCTACTTTTTCAACTCTTCAGTCGGTGCAAGACGTCAGATTTAAAACTCGGGCTTAAGGCCTAAATTTCCCTCCGCATTTAAAGGTTAGATTCATTATTAGCATCCCGCGAGGGACATGAAAGCTTCAAATATGCAAAAAGGCCAACGTGAATGAGCAGAGGTCCCACAAGCACATTAAGAGAGGAGGAAAATAAGCAAAATAACCTCATAGCTAAGTTGCATTAAAAATTGAAGAGCTGAAAAGCAAACTGAGAGCTTCACACGGAATTGCTTGGCTGTGTGTTCGAGTGCTAATTGCTATGTTCGATTTCCCACAGGCCGGTCAGCCGGCGCTCCGCTTAGACTTTGATTAAGCCGGAGCTCACCAAGCACAAATGCTATTATCACACTTGACATTTGAGTTGTGTAAATTAAGCATTTCGAGAATTTCACCTAAAAAAAAAAAAAAAAAAAAAAAAAACGCCAAAGTCGGTTCTCCAAGGCTGATGAGGGAGCACTTAACTCAGCAAGTCACTCCAAAATGCAATCAGGGGAAAAGACATTCCTCAGCCCTTCAGATAACTCCCTCAGTATGGCTCCCGTGATCAACCGCAAAGCACGGGGTCACATGGATTTAGTGATGATGGCCGCGATGATGTTTTTAAGACCACGTCACAGTCTGAGAAAAGTTCTACAAGTCTGAAAGCTTCTTGCACCCAATTTAAATTTGACAGCACACCGACTTGGAAACGTTGACGCACGCTCTTAAAAATACCCATAGACGCCATAATGCCAAGGTGAAAGTTCAATGAACGTGACTCGGGAGAGCACGGGGAGAGCTTTTAAAGCAGTTTATGGTCCATCAAATTGCTAAAGGGAAATGAGCTCTGGCATGGGTAAAGGTGAGCGTGGAGCTGTACGCTCTGCTGGGAGTAAACTTGAGCAGTCTGCACCTCATTACTGCCAGTCTGTTGTTTTTCACATTGATGAATTATTAAATGCGAGGTCCATCTCTCAACAAGAAAAGCAGTACATTAAAGGGATGACAGAGAGAATGAGGATATTTAAGAAGACACAAAATACAGGATCAACAACATCTCGTATTAATCATAGTTTTATTTCGAGCTGTCACATAGCAACAGCAAAAGTAATACACATAGCTCCCTGAAAGAGAAGCCTTACATGAAAAGATCAATCTTTAAATCCACCAAAATAAATACTGAGTTTACAAAAGTTCTACAACTTCTTGGGAGATTTACAACACATTCATGCTTAGCACTTCTGCCTTCGGGGCTCTCAGGCGTTCGCTGGTTATTTCCCATGAAATCCTGATTGGAATGGTTACCCTGAAGGTCCATGAAGGTTTGGGGAGAAGGTTCTGAATGCTATTTATGTCATATCTGACACACATCTTTTGGCCCGCTCTGTTAGAAGCGACAACTCATGGCTCATATAGTTGTGGTTTTGGTTCCGTCATCATTTTCTCAAATCCTTACTTTTCATAACCCAAGCAAAGTCTTTTTCAGCTCACGGTTCCTAAGCTTCATCTCCACCTTTAAACAATATGACATCCAAAGAAAGGAAATTGTGCAAGCTGTTCACTGCTGTCACCAACAACAACAAAAAAATGCGTATTGTTCAAAGGGTGCTACATAATCGAAAGTGTACTAATGAAATGAAATCCATAATTTGGACTTAACAACTCATCAAAAGCCCTGCGGTTGGCTGGGGAAATCATTTGATTGTACATTATAACCTCTTACAAAGCAATATTTTCAACCACAACCAGCATTTATTGGTGTTCACTTGCACAGTTTCACTGCGAATCACAATGCTCTGTACATCCCGTGAAGGCACGACCATGTACATGTTTGATTGTAAAAAAAAACACAAAAAAACAAGTAGCCTAGCATACAGCTTACTTGGACATTGCTTTGAAAAACACTGTAGATTCATGGTCAGCATTTGCAGATACACCAGACTGGAGGAAGAAACGCGTTCGACTGAAGCATTTAAAAGGACCACGCGGACCACTATCAAATCTTTTGCATAAAAATATACTCCTATGTACAATAAAACCAAACTAAACTCTACCTTTAGAAATTAAATATCGCTTGATAAAAACATGAGAAGATGAGAAAAGAAAGCCATTCTCTCGAGGTGTAATGTAGCTCTGTTCGCGTTCAAACAAAGCCATAATAGACCGAATCTTAATGTGTCGTATTTGTTCCATCATCACATCACCACGCCGCGTTTATGAAAACCGATCGCGAAAGTCAAACTCCAGAATACTGAATGACTTGTGGATGAATAATCTTCATATTATAAAAGTGCTACAAGTGCTTTATTTGCAGGAGAGGTCATCATTTTAAAATAAACAGGACGCTAATGCTCATGCTGAGCTGTACATGTTTGATATTACATTTTTTTTAGTGTTGTACATGTTACACTGCCTGTTTAAATTAGCTAATAAATCCAAACCTGCTTTTCTGATGAAACTGGCTGACACAAATGTAATTATTTCGAAATATTTTAGATCAATTCAGACAATTGGTGTTCCCAAAGGTAATTCGTTTTAGGTAGAGGCACAGTTCAGCAGACTGGCAAATGCTGAAATGAGGGATGGAGATTGTTCTGGGTCACTTCTGCTATATCGAGGCTCTCCTAGGAGCAAGTTTGATGTTTATTGGGGTCCTCAGCTCTGGAAGAGAGCTTTATTATGGCACATCACTGCTTTGGGAGGTTTTAGTTATAAGTGTCAAGGAACGAAAATGCAACGCATTTTTCCCAAATGAAATCTGCATAAAAAAAGAGAGAAACAGCTGTTTTTCCTCCCCTGATGCCTAGGAAGCATTCGCATGACATTCTCTTAAAGGGATAGTTCACCAACAAATGAAAATTCTGTCACCATTTACTCCAAACTTGAATGGGCTGTACGTTATTTCGCGAATTTTCAACCCGCTTTATATTGTTACCAGTAGTATATGTAAATGAACAATATTGAGAAATATGAGAAATTCACATTTATTTGTGGGCAAAAGTTGGTCAGATGATGAGACTTTTGTCTATACCTGTGCATTTTTGTATCCCCGCCCACGAACAGCTGGATTGACAGAGGGTTATTAACAAAACGGTTAATGTATACGTACAATACTGTAGACGTGACAGCGTTTTTCTTCGGGGGGTTGGATGAAACTGACAGAATGGCATCCAGATTGACTAAAAACACAGGTTTTTCAGATTTTCCATTGCGCCATTCGCTCCGTATTTAAGATTCTTTACAGCCTTTAGCCACTGCCTACAACGCACTGAATCCTTCACGTGAAACTGAAAGTAACCCACTCCTGCTAAACGTTTACTCTTTGTTTTCTTTCACCCGACAAGTGCTATTACTCTGGCTATAGCGTATCCATAGCATACTGGTGGAAGTAACCTTGGATGGCAACATGCCCAGTGCATAATGGGTATTGTCTACCTATTAGACAAAAGGAAAGACAACAGACCTTTTTTTTAGTCAGGTTGCACTGATTTAAATGGTTCGCCTTTCGACTGTATAGGCAGCAAAATTTTATTGAAAGCCAATTTTGTCATCAGTAAATTACTTGAATTTTTTCCCCTGGGACATGAATTGAGAATTTCCTCTTATTTCCATTAACATATTTCCACTAGAGAAATTTAGGCTAAATATTGGCTATCTATTGTCAATAGTGTAGAGATGTACACCGTAAAAATGAATATGCTTTATCTAATCAAAAAAAAAAAAAAGTGGCAAAAGATTACAAGCAATATTATTAATTAAATTTAACAAATTAGAATCGAGTAATAATTAATCAAATTAATTCCTTAAAAGTTAACCATTTAAAATGAGTAAAACTTAAAACAACAACAACAACAACAACAACAAAAAAAAAAAAACAACGACATTTAACTCACCATTATGGTGATCGGTGTTTGTTTTAGGTTTGTTTTAAAATGACGGTTTTCTCCTTCAGTGATTCTGCTTGTTAACATCAGGAGTCTTCAATGTTGGCAATATAAAATAAAGAGTTCTTAATTAATCTTTGACGTCTGTATGTTAGTGAGATATTTTTGTTAATTTTTTTTGGTGTAAACTTTACTCATTTTAAATGGTTAACTTTTAAGGAATGATTTAATTAATTATTACTCAATTCTAATTTGTTCAGTTTAATTAATAATATTGCTTGTAATCTGTTGCCACAATTCTATTGATTAGATAAAGCGTATTCATTTTTACAGTGTATGAATCACAACTCACACAGAAGTCCCTTTCAAACCAAGTGAATTCTCGATCGCCTTGATTTCTATCGAAATAACTGAAAAATTATCTGAACGTCGCTTAATTTGACTGCACCTTAAGTTGTTATCCCCTTTGAATTACTGGCATTTTGCATCATTGACATCCTTTTAGTGTTCCACAAAAAAAAAATCCAGAAGCCCAATAACTTGAGGGTGAATAAATCATGAATTTCCACTTTCTGGCGAACATTCCCTTCAAGTACTTTTGGAAGAACAACTTCAGGCTATTTTCTTTCCTAAAACCATTTTATCTTTGCAGCAACCGATGGTCATCTTTGGCTAAGACTAAAACAGCTTAAGACACGGTATCTGGGAGCACAGGCCCTGGTTGCTGTCACCAGAGGTTTTGTTTGGAGTGGGCTGACACATTCTCAGTAACAGGCAGAGTCAGCAGGCATCACATTGTTTTAACACTCTCAGAAAATCACTGGGCTGTTTATTCCGGTGAATCATGTCAGAGGAGATCCTCATAACGGAAATCGTTGTGGAAATGGAAGCATTTATGCGAAGCACAAAGCTGACCTGACTGAGAATGGTCACCCGTAGATCTGAGCTACGGTGACCAGTGCATCTCATTCCCCAAAGAGCTTTAGAAGTCATACATAAATGAGATTTCAGTTCACAATATGAAAATGATCCAAAAAATTAGATAGTATGTTTTCTTCAAACCAATTTCAAGGCTGGAAGAAAAAGTTGTTTAATCGTTTGATCACGATTAATTGCATCTGACATAAAAGTTTGTGTTTATATAATATATGTGAATATTTTCCTTTGTCAGATTGTATATATACAATTTTGCGGGGAAAAAAATTGAGAAATCGCTCCTGCAATGCTCCCAGCTCTACCTCTTAATACTGTGTTTTTTTTATTTATTTATAGAACAAAAATAAATCTTTATTTAGCGTTTGTGCCGTACCTTTCGGGAAGTGTTATCCTGACTCTAAAGCTAATATAAAGCCTCTCTGGATAAAGCTTGAAAGATTGTTGTTATATATTTTTAAATAATATTCCCAAGAGAACCAAAAAGGAAATAAACACATTTTGGGGGAAAAAAAACTTACCAACATTCCTTTGCAATGGAAATTCATATCCTAAAATATAGACTTTTGGCAACATTGTTATTTCCTTCATTGTTCAGCAGCTCTTTGAGCAAACAGTTCAGTCCAGCTCCCAGTCCTCAAGTCCTGAAATGCTCCTGTGGCGTCTGAGCTGCAGGCAGGGCGGTAAGAAATGGCACCTTCCAGTGATGGTCCTCATGAGAGTGTAGCCTGTGTCAGAAACATGACTCCTGGGACTCTGTGTCGTTCTGTATTGACAGTTTCTCCTGTTCAATGTTGTTTCCATTGTGAAGAACTGAATACCTGAATGAAAAAAAAGAAACCAGGACACCGCTTCAATGACAGTGACACATGTAAAAGCACCTCAGAATCCCATATTCGTCTCTCTACAAGCTTTTGGAAGTATTTTCAAGCTATGTGGAGAAATGTACCTCACCTCATTTGGCAGAAGAGCCAATGTTGGCCCTTTCACTAATATATAAAAAAGGTTCTTTAGCAAGGGCAAAAAACTTTACATCACCTACTACTACTGATAATGGTGAGTGCCAAAAACAGCACAGGTTTAAATATGATATCAAAATGTGGCTTTTTTAGCTTTGAGGCTAACTATATGACATAATTATCTTTTAGCAGATGTGCACATTACAATCTTGCTTATTTTTTATTTAATTTATTCATAAAGTACTTTTAAACTACTCAGTAGACCCAAGTTCTGTAAATAAAATTATATATTTAATAGACAATATAACAATACCATAAGTATTAAAAGACCAGAGAAAAAAAAAAGTGTTTAACCAACCTTTTAAAACAGTAAAAGACGTAGAAACTCTGACCAAAAATATTTGGTAACGCTTCTTTTTACAGTACAGTACTTACAGTGTACTTACAGTGTACTTACCTAGAAAGTACTGGCTAATATAAGGTAAGTACATGGAACAGGGGTAGGTTTAGGGGTAGGTTCAGGGTTAGTACTAGTAATTGTAGTTACTAAAATAAGTACATAGTATTTACATGGGTAACTGGACTGTAAAAGGAAGCGTTACCAAATATTTTTTTCCAGTCAAATACTTTCTAGAATGAGAATAAGGTCCCTTCCCTCATTACTGAACAGCAATGGCAAGTAGAATATATATATATTTTAATTGTTTAAATATGGAGACATGGCATTCAACAGCTCGTATTCCAGTATCTCAATCAGTAGAGGGTTAGATTTCCAGGGAATGCAGGAACGGACAAAACATATAGCTTGAATGTAATATAAGGCAGGCAAATGCATTCAAATGCATACTGGTGTTGATGGAAGGTTCTGTAGTTTTTGCATTGTTAAATTAGATATAAATTAAGTTCTTCAGCAAAGAAATCCTCGAAATCCTTATGGATTTCAGTATCTTCAAAGGAATTGTAACACTCCAATACTTTTTCAATGATTTAATAAAGATTATTGGAGTGTTTTACAGGAAAAAAGTATTTTTTCAGTCTTTAAATATATTTTGACTTAATTGAATGTGTCACTTTCTTTTCTTTGTAACTATTTGTAGTATTTACTGTTTAAAATAAAGGAAATCAATGTTTTAGTGTAGCCAGACAAAAAATAAATAAATAAATAAAATACACATACATTTGTGCATCTATAGACCTCTCCATTTCTTGTTTTGTTAAATTACTGAGACAGAAAACATTGCCCCATGCGATTACTCATTTGTATATAGGCGCACCGGCCATGAACCTCCTTTTCTTCGAAAAAAAAAAAAAAATCATTACAATCTATTTATAAACAAACAATCTAAAGTCAATTCCTGCAGAGCAACTGGGCATGAAATTTGCCTGAACAAAAGAAAACCGCACAAAAGAAAAACCTCTCAAAACCTCAACAATGTTCCGGGATTTTGAAAGGAAACATGCATCAGCTTTTCAATGAAGCAGAACCCAAAATTACTGCCACATTGCCACTTTCTAACTATACTGTTCACTGTGAGACAGCTCTGCACAGCCTGAGACATCTGTCAAATTAACATGATTCACTGCAAACATTCAATACTCCCCAATGCACTTCAGTAATAATTTCTTGATCATGCTGGTACATCCAATCTAGACATTAGCTGGCTGGATCAGAGGCAGAGCTCCTTAATTTACATAAACATGAACACATACACCCCCCCCCCCCCCACACACACACACAGAGGAAGGATCTACATCACTCCGACAACTTCATTCTTAATTATGTGTGTCTGGGCATCAGAGAAATGGACTAAAGCCCCAAAGACTGATGTGAGAGAAGGCAGTGGTGTAGGGCACGTAACTTATTTACAGTAAATCTAGAGAGATAAATTCCCTGGGAAATCATAGGCAAACAAACATCATGACTTTAATTAAATAATTTCCAGTAAGTAAAATAGTATTTAAATAAATGCTTCAACTTATATCCATATTAAATCCATATATATATATATATATATATATATATATATGGATTTTTTTTACTGTATATTATATACTGTGTGGTCCCACTAATGAGAATAAACATTAAATATATTTTAGAAACCCTTTCATGTATATTCATACACAAAGGCATTCAAAAGTGGCATCCCGATAGTGTCATTTTTTTAATATAACTATTTAATTTAATATGATTGTATTATACCTATACCGTATACCTATGGCTTGAGGGTGAGTAAATCATGGGGTAATTTTCATTTTTGGAAGAACTATCCCTTTAAGTGGTTAAGTGGTAGATGTATCCCTTTAACTTAATTCCATGTTTGGCTGCGAAAGAGTTCATTTTCGATACTGGCATGCATTTGAAATATGATTTCATAGCTGTTGAAATCACTCCATTACCACAAACCACATGTTTTATTTGTTTGTGCCATCTGCCAATGCTGCTTTGATAGACTTGGCGTACTTTATAGAGCAATAAATTAACTAATAAATATATGCATGCTGTTTGCATTATGTTAAATTAATGCATTATTTGTATATTAAATAGGAAACACAAAGTTCTCGGTCAACGAGCCGTGGGGTTTGCACCTAGACCCTGGATCAGGATTTTCAATGTGATCACCAAACGTGACGACAACTCGCAGGTCCAGGAAGTGATGACGTTCCAGGCATCTGCGTTTCTCCACGCTCACTGACGTATGAAATTGGCAGCAGCTTACCTAAAATGCCTACAAATTCAGATCTGAGCTGCAGCATAACTCAGTCACGGAGTAACCACAGCAACCAGAGCAAAGAAATCACCAACCAACAGTGGCAAAATATGTTCAAGTTCATCACAAATGCAGGATTTTTTGACATTGATATGGGAACGATCTCAACACTGTTTTCTGTAAACTGCACACGTGAGGTGTCGCACGCTTCTGATGTTGCTGCAGCCCAGGCAGAAAATGCTAGACTCAGAATGAAATGTGTGGGGGAAAAAAAAACAATTAATTTCCTGAACGAACGGATGCGGCATTTCAACTGAAGTCCATTTCCATGTCCATTGATTTTCAGTACGGGACTGAAGCTGTCAGAAATGTTGTACATGGAAATATGCAGCTCTGATTAATTTGCAAGATAAGTGTCGCACCCTCTTGAATCAGGATTTCGCAATAAAACAAAACAGCCTAATGATAAATAGCCAAATAAATAGAGGAACTGCTCCACTTTAGATTAATTTCTTTTTCTAAAAAGGCTGATCAATCTTGAAATATCAATATTTCTGAGACTGATATATAAGCAGGATGTGATTTTATAATGATTTCAATGCAAAATTAACGCATGCTACCACTCAAATAGCGCAGTCTCATCCCAAGACGTCATATAACTGACGTCTTGGGACGTCTTTTGACCATACGTCAACATCCACCTTTTTAGGGTACCCTTAAACGTCGATAGATGAGGTTATGGGATCCTAACCCTACCCCAGACCTAAACCTACCCCTAAACCTACCCCGTCACCTAACCGACATTAAAGGTAAGTTGTACAGTTGTATGACGGCCCGGGATCGTCATGTCACCGACGTTTAAGGGTACCAAAGGCGGATGTTGACGTAGATGTCCCAAGATGTCAGTTATATGACTTCTTGGGATGTGTTAACTCAAAAGTAGGACACATTAAATTGACTAAAAGTGACAATTAAGATGTATAATGTTACAAAATAGGTCTATTTCAAATAAATGCAGTTCTTTTTAACTATCTATTCACCAGAGAATCCTAAAAAAGAATGCATCATGGTTTCCACAAATAAATATTAAGCAAAACAACTGTTTTCAACATTGATCATATTATGAAATGAGCAGCAAATTATCGTCTTAGAATGATTCCTGAAGGATCATGTGACACTGTAGACTAAGTAATGATGCTGAAAATTCAGCTTTGCCATCACAGGAATAAATTACATTTTAAAACCAATCAAATAGAAAACAGTCATATTAAATGGCAATAGTATTTCACAATATCACCGTTTTTACTGTACTTTTAAGCTTTTGTGCTTTTGGTGAGCATAGGAGACTGTTCAAAAACATTTCTTCTCCAAACTTTTCAAAGGTAGTATATTTAAAAGTGAAAACTCTGACTTTGTATAATCATCTCTCCGTTCGCTCACCTGAACATCATCATAAATACTGAAAAGATCAAGCAGTCAGTCAGTTATTGTCAGTATTTTCCTTGATAATACTTGGTAACAAATCGAAATGAAGTGTTATCGCTCATTTCCACTAAGAAATAGATTTTGCTTAGTGAGAACAAAGGGAATATTTGTCCAAACTGCCCACTGTAAATCAAACTGAGAGAGAGAGAGAGAGGGGTAGAGGGCAGAGAGGAGAGAAGGAGATTTGTTCATTCTCACTTCTATTCCACAGTTTCCTGACATCATTAAAGTCAGAAGGCTCTGTTTAGCTGTGCAAGTCACAGTCGCACCAATCCATGGCCATCTGGAGTGCAGAGAAGCAAAAAAGCAAAGCGTGAAATACTGTAGTGGTCGAAGAAATCATAATCTAATTAAATCTTCCATTTCCTTGGAAAAATGTCTGGGCTTACTGTTATAATCAGTGCTAAATGCAAACTATGGCATTGAAATATCAATTGAAACTAGATTAAAAAGTTCGTCGAGACAAACTTTAAGTTGGCTTGTGAAAGTTTGTTACAGAAAGTTTGAAGTAGTTTGAAGATTAAATTAGTCTAAAGTTTAAATTAAATAAAGTTTAACTTAGTTTAAAGTAGTTTCAAGTTTAAAGTAGTTTAAAGTAATTTAGATAGATAGATAGATAGATAGATAGATAGATAGATAGATAGATAGATAGATAGATAGATAGATAGATAGATAGATAGATAGATAGATTATTAGAAAGAAAGAAAGAAAGAAAGAAAGAAAGAAAGAAAGAAAGAAAGAAAGAAAGAAAGAAAGAAAGAAAGAAAGAAAGAAAGAAAGGATTAGTTAGAAAGAAAGAAATAAAGAAATAAAGAAAGAAAGAAAGAAAGAAAGAAAGAAAGAAAGAAAGAAAGAAAGGATTACTGAGAGAGAAAGAAAGAAAGGATTAGTTAGAAATAAGGAAAAAAGAAAGAAAGAAAGAAAGAAAGAAAGAAAGAAAGAAAGAAAGAAAGAAAGAAAGAAAGAAAGAAAGAAAGAAAGAAAGAAAGAAAGAAAGAAAGAAAGAAAGATGGATTAGGTAGAAAGAAAGAAAGAAAGAAAGAAAGAAAGAAAGAAAGAAAGAAAGAAAGAAAGAAAGAAAGAAAGATGGATTAGGCAGAAAGAAAGAAAGAAAGAAAGAAAGAAAGAAAGAAAGAAAGAAAGAAAGAAAGATTGAAAAAGAAAGACAGAAAGATGGATTTGAAAGAAAGAAAGAAAGAAAGAAAGAAAGAAAGAAAGAAAGAAAGAAAGAAAGAAAGAAAGAAAGAAAGGATTAGTGAGAGAGAAAGAAAGAAAGAAAGAAAGAAAGAAAGAAAGAAAGAAAGAAAGAAAGAAAGAAAGAAAGAAAGAAAGAAAGAAAGAAAGAAAGAAAGATTGAAAAAGAAAGAAAGAAAGATGGATTTGAAAGAAAGAAAGAAAGAAAGGATTAGTGAGAAAGAAAGAAAGAAAGAAAGAAAGAAAGAAAGAAAGAAAGAAAGAAAGAAAGATTAGGTAGAAAGAAAGAAAGAAAGAAAGAAAGAAAGAAAGAAAGAAAGAAAGAAAGAAAGAAAGAAAGAAAGAAAGAAAGAAAGAAAGATTAGGTAGAAAGAAAGAAAGAAAGAAAGAAAGAAAGATGATAGATAGATAGATAGATAGATAGATAGATAGATAGATAGATAGATAGATAGATAGATAGATAGATAGATAGATAGATAGATAGATGAAAGAAAGAAAGAAAGAAAGAAAGAAAGAAAGAAAGAAAGAAAGAAAGATGGATTAGAAAGAAAGAAAGAAAGAAAGAAAGAAAGAAAGAAAGAAAGATGGATTAGGTAGAAAGAAAGAAAGAAAGAAAGAAAGAAAGAAAGAAAGAAAGAAAGATATATATATATACATATAGTTAGAAAGAAAGAATGAAAGATAGATTAATTAAAAAGAGAGATAGTATAGCTAGAAAGATAGATAGATTATTTAGAAAGAAAGAAAGAAAGAAAGAAAGAAAGAAAGACAGAAAGAGTATTTAAAAAGAAAGATAGATTAGATAGATAGGGTGCTGTAACTGGTTGCTATGGTGACTGTGTGAAAGTGACAGTTGGGATTTGAATTTTTGAAAATTCCCCAGCTTTCCTATGTAGACAGAGGCCAAAATCGCTGATACTAGGCCTCGAACAAACCATCCTAGAGACAAAACTATAGGTTGAATTGGCGAAATGACCTGACCGTGAGCGAGACAAGGCCTTTGTGAACGATGTGATGTATTTTTTGTGTGGATAGAGTTGAAAAAAGGGACCACTTTGGCAAGTTAAAAAAGTGGTTCGTAATGCTCTGATCACAAAAGTTTGACCTGAATTTATAATTGCTGCCAATGGAGGAATTTCTGTCACTCTTGTCCTTTGGAAGGACACAGAGAAAAAACTATAAGTCCCAGGGATTTAATAAACACACGAGAGGAACCACAACAAAAATACCTACGTTTTAAGTATAATTTTATGCCAGAGGAGTGAAAATTGTGGCCAGGCCAGCGATTTAAAAATTATTTTTTAGCATTAGTTTTCAAGCTGTCTCACTCTAGCTTATGACATCACGTGCTCTAGCTCTGAACAGTCTCTCTCATTGACTCCCATTATAATTTCAGAAACGGCTTGAAAAACATCGTGAGACTAAAGTAGAGATTGTGAAAAAAGTATAATAGATATAAAAAAAGTTGAATACAACTTTAATAGCTTACAAATTTCTCAACATTTTAAAGTTTTAATGGCTCAAATAGCTGTCA
Organism: Cyprinella venusta; assembly: GCA_038021265.1. NCBI lineage: Eukaryota > Metazoa > Chordata > Actinopteri > Cypriniformes > Leuciscidae > Cyprinella > Cyprinella venusta. The sequence goes on along the minus strand of CM075873.1, from coordinate 18,898,623 downwards.
AAATAGGGCTGTCAGGCCCTTTTGTGTCTGTGTGAAAGTGACAGTTGGGATTTGAATTTTTGAACATTCCACAATGTTAAGTCAATGGGAGTTTTTTCCGACTTTGATCGTCATTTTTGGGAGAACCGTAAGTCCGATCAGTCTGAAAAGATATAGCACACTAAGTCAGAACAGTTTGAGTGTCCGTGCCGAGTTTGGAGTATGTGGAGTTAAAGCTCTAGGAGGAGATAGAGTTGGAAATTTTAGTCTCAGAAAAAGAATAATAATAACTAGATTAAAAAGTTTGTCGAGACAAACTTTAAGTTGGCTTGTGAAAGTTTGTTACAGAAAGTTTGAATAAGTTTAAAGTAGTTTGAATAAGTTTAAAGTACTTTGATGAAGTTTGAAGTAGTTTGAAGAAGTTTAAAGTAGTTTGAATTTTAAAGTAGTTTGAAGTTTAAAATGGTCTAAAGTTTAAATTAATTTAAAGTTTACTTTAGTGTAAAGTAGTTTCTAGTTTAAAGTAGTTTAAAGTAATTTAAAGTTGCTATGGGTGTTTCTAGTGGGTTTCTAAGGTATTTTGGATAGATAGATAGATAGATAGATAGATAGATAGATAGATAGATAGATAGATAGATAGATAGATAGATAGATAGATAGATAGATAGATAGATAGATAGCGTTACTATGGTGGTTGCTATGGTGTTGCTAGGCGGTTACTATGGTGTTCTGGGTGGTTGCTATGGTGTTGCTAGGCAGTTGCTAGGGTGTTCTTGGTGGTTGCTATGGTGTTGCTAGGCAGTTGCTAGGGTGTTCTTGGTGGTTGCTAGGGTGTTGCTAGGCAGTTGCTAAGGTGTTCTGGGTGGTTGCTAGGGTGTTGCTAGGCGGTTACTAGGGTTTTCTGGGCGGTTGCTAGGGTGTTGCTAGGCAGTTGCTAGGGTGATCTGGGTGGTTGCTAGGGTGTTGCTAGGTAGTTGCTAGGGTGCTCTGGATGGTTGCTATTGTGTTGCTAGGCAGTTGCTAGGGTGTTCTTTGTGGTTGCTAGGGTGTTGCTAGGCAGTTGCTGAGGTGTTATTGGTGGTTGCTAGGGTGTTGCTAGGCAGTTGCTAAGGTGTTCTGGGTGGTTGCTAGGGTGTTGCTAGGCAGTTGCTAGGGTGTTCTGGGTGGTTGCTATGGTGTTGCTAGGCAGTTGCTAAGGTGTTATTTGTGGTTACTAGGGTGTTGCTAGGCAGTTGCTAGGGTGTTCTGTGCGGTTGCTATGGTGTTGCTAGGTGGTTGCTAGGGTGTTCTGGGTGGTTGCTATGGTGATGCTAGGTGGTTGCTAGGGTGTTCTTTGTGGTTGCTAGGGTGTTGCTAGGCAGTTGATAAGGTATTCTGGGTGGTTGCTATGGTGTTGCTAGGTGGTTGCTAGGGTGTTCTGGATGGTTGCTAGGGTGTTTCTAGTTGGTTGGTAGTGTTCACATATGGTTACTATAAAGTATCCATATTAGCATTTAGCTATTCACAGCTAGCATGTTTAGCATATTGAAAGTCCTGTGTGCTAGCATGAGTCAAAAGACCCAACCCCCATCGCGATACAATGTTCTGATGCTGAGATATAGTTGTTAAAAAATGGTTGCTAGGGTACTCTGTTTGGTTGCTAGGGATTGGCTTGAAAGCTGCCAATCATGAAACTCCAAAGGCTGCTTGTCAGTATGAATGATTTAAACCAACCCCCATCTCTATACGTTGTTCTGATGCAGAGATACAAATCTTGCTTAATGGTTGCTAGGGTAGTCTGTTTAGTTGCTAGGGAGTGGCTTGGCAGCTGCCAGTGATGAATCTCCAAAGGCTGCCTGTCAGCCTCTTCAAATGTGGTTAATTACGAGTTTCTGAGAAATCATCACTATTTAGTATTGCACGAGGCCTGCGGCCTCGTGCCTATGGCCTACGGTTGCTAGGGTGCTGTAATTGGTTGCTATGGTGTGAATTTAGAGTTTATGAGTTTAGAGTTTATAAGTTTAAATGAGTAAGTGTCCAGAGTTTATTAATTTAAGAGTTTAGTAGTTTATGAGAGTTTATAAGAGTGAGTTTATGAATTTTGAGTTTTTGAGTTTAGAGTTTATAAGTTTAAATGAGTCTAAAAGTTCAAGTTTAGAGTTTATTAATTTATTTTGAGTTTAAGAGTTTAAGATTAGATAGATAAGAGTCATAGATAGATGAGTTCATTAGTTTAAATGAGTCTCAATGGCTCATATAGTGTATAGAATGACAGTTTGATTGAGTCTGGGGCTTCAAGGTATTTAGATTTGAATTTTTGACAGTTGGTCAGTTTGAAATTCTGAAGATTCCACAATGTTAAGTCAATGGGAGTTTTTTCCGACTTTGAGCGTCATTTTTGGGAGAACCGTAAGTCCGATCAGTTAGAAAAGATATAGCAACGCGAGTCAGAACAGTTTGAGTGTCCGTGCCGAGTTTGGAGTATGTGGAGTTAAAGCTCTAGGAGGAGTTAGAGTTGGAAATTTTAGTCTCAGAAAAAGAATAATAATAACTAGATTAAAAAGTTCGTCGAGACAAACTTTAAGTTGGCTTGTGAAAGTTTGTTACAGAAAGTTTGAAAGTTGTGTAGTTTTAAGAAGTTTAAAGTAGTTTGAAGAAGTTTAAAGTAGTTTGAAGTTTAAATTAGTCTAAAGTTTAAATTAATTTAAAGTTTAACTTAAAGTAGTTTCAAGTTTAAAGTAGTATAGACAGATAGATAGATAGATAGATAGATAGATAGATAGATAGATAGATAGATAGATAGATAGATAGATAGATAGATAGATAGATAGATAGATAGATAGATAGATAGATAGATAGATAGATAGATAGATAGATAGAGTTACTATGGTGGTTGCTATGGTGTTGCTAGGCGGTTACTATGGTGTTGCTAGACGGTTACTAGGGTGTTCTGGGTGGTTGCTATGGTGTTGCTAGGCAGTTGCAAGGGTGATCTGGGTGTTGCTATGGTGTTGCTAGGCAGTTGATAAGGTGTTATTTGTGGTTGCTAGGGTGTTGCTAGGCAGTTGCTAAGGTGTTATTGGTGGTTGCTAGGGTGTTGCTAGGCAGTTGCTAAGGTGTTATTGGTGGTTGCTAGGGTGTTGCTAGGCAGTTGCTAAGGTGTTCTGGGTGGTTGCTAGGGTGTTGCTAGGGTGTTATGGGTGGTTGCTATGGTTTTGCTAGGCAGTTGCTAGGGTATTCCGGGTGGTTGCTATGGTGTTGCTAGGCGGTCGCTAGGGTGTTCTAGGTGGTTGCTATGGTGTTGCTAGGCAGTTGCTAGGGTGTTCTTTGTGGTTGCTAGGGTGTTGCTAGGCAGTTGCTAAGGTGTTATTGGTGGTTGCTAGGGAGTTGCTAGGCAGTTGCTAAGGTGTTCTGGGTGGTTGCTAGGGTGTTGCTAGGCAGTTGCTAAGGTGTTCTGGGTGGTTGCTAGGGTGTTCTGGGTGGTTGCTATGGTGTTGCTAGGTGGTTGCTAGGGTGTTCTGGGTGGTTGCTATGGTGTTGCTAGGCAGTTGCTAGGGTGTTTTTTGTGGTTGCTAGGGTGTTGCTAGGCAGTTGCTAAGGTGTTATTGGTGGTTGCTAGGGTGTTGCTAGGCAGTTGCTAAGGTGTTCTGGGTGGTTGCTAGGGTGTTGCTAGGCAGTTTCTATGGTGTTCTTGGTGGTTGCTATGGTGTTGCTAGGCAGTTGCTAGGGTATTCCGGGTGTTTGCTATGGTGTTGCTAGGCGGTTGCTAGGGTGTTCTGTGTGGTTGCTATGGTGTTGCAAGGCAGTTGCTAGGGTGTTCTTTGTGTTTGCTATGGTGTTGCTAGGCAGTTGCTAAGGTGTTATTGGTGGTTGCTAGGGTGTTGCTAGGCAGTTGCTAAGGTGTTCTGGGAGGTTGCTAGGCTGTTGCTAGGCAGTTGCTAGGGTGTTCTGGGTGGTTGCTATGGTGTTGCTAGGCAGTTGCTAAGGTGTTATTTGTGGTTACTAGGGTGTTGCTAGGCAGTTGCTAGGGTGTTCTGTGCGGTTACTATGGTGTTGCTAGGTGGTTGCTAGGGTGTTCTGGGTGGTTGCTATGGTGATGCTAGGCAGTTGCTAGGGTGTTCTTTGTGGTTGCTAGGGTGTTGCTAGGCAGTTGCTAAGGTATTCTGGGTGGTTGCTATGGTGTTGCTAGGTGGTTGCTAGGGTGTTCTGGGTGGTTGCTAGGGTGTTGCTAGTTGGTTGGTAGTGTTCACATATGGTTACTATAAAGTATCCATATTAGCATTTAGCTATTCACAGCTAGCATGTTTAGCATATTGAAAGTCCTGTGTGCTAACATGAGTCAAAAGACCCAACCCCCATCGCGATACAATGTTCTGATGCTGAGATATAGTTGTTAAAAAATGGTTGCTAGGGTACTCTGTTTGGTTGCTAGGGATTGGCTTGAAAGCTGCCAATCATAAAACTCCAAAGGCTGCTTGTCAGTATGAATGATTTAAACCAACCCCCATCTCTATACGTTGTTCTGATGCAGAGATACAAATCTTGCTTAATGGTTGCTAGGGTAGTCTGTTTAGTTGCTAGGGAGTGGCTTGGCAGGTGCCAGTGATGAATCTCCAAAGGCTGCCTGTCAGCCTCTTCAAATGTGGTTAATTACGAGTTTCTGAGAAATCATCACTATTTAGTATTGCACGAGGCCTGCGGCCTCGTGCCTATGGCCTACGGTTGCTAGGGTGCTGTAATTGGTTGCTATGGTGTGAATTTAGAGTTTATGAGTTTAGAGTTTATAAGTTTAAATGAGTAAGTGTCCAGAGTTTATTAATTTAAGAGTTTAGTAGTTTATGAGAGTTTATAAGAGTGAGTTTATGAATTTTGAGTTTTTGAGTTTAGAGTTTATAAGTTTAAATGAGTCTAAAAGTTCAAGTTTAGAGTTTATTAATTTATTTTGAGTTTAAGAGTTTAAGATTAGATAGATAAGAGTCATAGATAGATGAGTTCATTAGTTTAAATGAGTCTCAATGGCTCATATAGTGTATAGAATGACAGTTTGATTGAGTCTGGGGCTTCAAGGTATTTAGATTTGAATTTTTGACAGTTGGTCAGTTTGAAATTCTGAAGATTCCACAATGTTAAGTCAATGGGAGTTTTTTCCGACTTTGAGCGTCATTTTTGGGAGAACCGTAAGTCCGATCAGTTAGAAAAGATATAGCAACGCGAGTCAGAACAGTTTGAGTGTCCGTGCCGAGTTTGGAGTATGTGGAGTTAAAGCTCTAGGAGGAGTTAGAGTTGGAAATTTTAGTCTCAGAAAAAGAATAATAATAATAAGTTTAAATAGGATTTCAGTAAGTTGGCTTTCACAAGCCAACTTAATAAGTTTAAATAGGATTTCAGTAAGTTGGCTTTCACAAGCCAACTTAATGAACAAAAATAATTATGAAATTCAAATAATGCATTCAACAGACACAAACTTTCCATGTAAATGAGGTTTTATTATACGGCCTGCCAGTATTAGGACAGACACATCTGCTGATGTATTTAGTAAGAGATAATTCAATGTTTATGCTTCTGTTTATTCCTACTTTAGACTGTCATTTTGTGTCTGGCGCCATACTGAAGGGATGGGTTGTGCCGGGCACTTTGATCATTGTGTTTCTATTATTACTGCGAAAAAAATAGAACAAAAATAAATAATTTGGCATCATCATAAGTTATATTTTTATATAATTTGGTGACTAGATATTTTGGTCTGAAATCAAAGCTGAAATCTGAGTGCAAATATTGGCACAAAACCCAGAAATTTGACTACAATAGGTTAAAATCCACTATTACCAGAATTTTAACAGTCTCAATATTGCCACAATATCATATATAATATTTTTCACACACATCTCATGCAGCTGCTGATAACAGAAGACTCATTTAATTGGAGCCCTAAAGCCTGTTTATCAAGCCATCTTATCTGATAAAAAGAACCTCTTAGTGATGTATTTTGTGACATGCTCACTATCACTTGAGTTTGAGAGAGGAGGCAAACCAAGAAAATCTCCCCAAGCTGAACTGTTTAGGATTAACCAGTAAAGGCAGGGCAAGATATAGCTTTCTTTTGGTGTCTGATACCATCTGTAATTCCAGGCCACTTCACAAGAAGAGTGGCTAGGCAATATATTACAAACTTATCTATTCAGACATATTCCAGTTCGCGTCAGGTCAGAAAGGGCAGTGCCAAATGAGTCCAATCTCATCTCAGTGCCTGACGCGTCGCAGCTCTCATTCAGTGTCAGACTAACAGGCCTTGACAGTCCTCAGAAAATCCTTGCGAAACTACTCACTAGTACTTTTATATTTACACTACCATATAGGGGCAGCAAGAAATTAATACTTTTTATTCGGCAAGGATGCATTAAACTGATCAAAAGTGACAGTAATCTATCCATCCATCCATCCTATAACTATTTATAATATAATTAAAGCTGCAGTCCGTAGCTATTTTTTTGGGTTAAAAATGATCCAAAATACATATTTGAGAACTATCTGCTAGCCTTAGCTTGATTCAAAGCGGTAAGCTTGTAATAATGTTTTGAATTCAAGTGGTATTGGTGGATTTCCGCAGGAGATTCAAGCATGTCTTTGCGTCATTACTGTAGATGCGCGGTAGGCGGTTACAGCTGCGGACTTGACGTGACGAATATTTTTTTTTTTTAAATTAAATTTGGGCGGGTGGCGAGCGGTTGAACCAATCAAATGAAAAAATATATGTATACATTCTTAAATATTGTTATCTGACTATATCCAAAAAATAAAATAAAATAAAAATAAATCAAGCACACTTTGAAAGTCAAAATTTCATTGGGCGGCTAGTCGAGTCTATGCAGAGACTGCTTGTTATTATCAGAGATGGCAACGCCGCGAAGAAGGTACGGGACAGACTCCAAAAAGAATTAAAAACAAAGGAATAGAAGGTCAGAAAAGTGTTGCCTGGAATAGGTTTTACCGAGTGGTAAAAATCAGGATGACACTAGTGCAGTCTTTGTAATTGGCAAAACCTGCGAAGCAAGTTATGTTCATGACAGCCACAAGAAGGGTAAAGTTACGTCTAATATGCTACATCACAAGTGTGCTGCTAAAACCCAAACCTCCACGAACACCTTGACAAGTTTCGTCCATTAATTTAGGCAATTTATATATTTTTGTCCCCGCGCCGATTGGAGACGGAGTTCACTGCTGATGTTCTGAGAGCTTTCTAGTCTCGCGGCTGTCATCAGCAGCGCCTTGTATCGTCCAATCGGGCGGGTGCGATTTTGAAAATTGGTCAAAAACATTGGTGCGGATGGATGGCGGACGGATGATGAGTTTTGTAATGCGATCGCGGATGAAATAATAGCCCATCTGCGCATCTCTAGTCATTACGTCACATCAGTACACATAAAAGAAGAGTCTCGGCTAGTATAAGCTATACTATATACTGTATTTGTTAATTTATTCCAAATGTAGTTTAATTACATGTATTTAGAATACATTAAATGCTTGCATGAAGTTAGCTTATTAAATCGAGACAAAGGATACAACAGATAATTTTGGAAATGATTTTTTGGTGGAAATTTTTCTGACTAAATTGATATGTCCACAGGGCCAAGACACCACATGGTCTCCTTGAATAACATAACTAACTAACAAAAAAAAAAAAAAACTAGCTTAAACATAAATGGCATAATAATGTGTTTTCAATGATTTCTCTATGAATGTTAACTGAATGAATCTGCGCTTGAGGCCATTGACTCGTCTCAGTAACTTCCACTGTTCAGGAAGAACAGCTACAATGAGCACTTTCAAAAGGGAAAAAATAGTCAATAGATTTGTCTAAAAATCTAAAAAAAGATATTGATGACCACCAAGAAAAATAAGTGTGGTCAGTCAGATGGCCCTTCCAGTTTAAATGGGCATTTCTGTTATTTATGCCACGTCTGTCAAGTCAAATGTCTGGCTATGTGACTCTAGACCTTCACTGTCAGCCAGATGGTTGTCAATCCACGGCAGACCATCCATTTTCCTCAGCTGGAACATTTATGTGTGTGTTTGTCATCCTAGAACTGTCTGAGGCTTTTCAAACACACGCGTCCACATAGAAAACCTGATTATTGTGGAGTTGAGTGGCACCAGAACAGGGCCATGACCTGATTGTTTTCCGACAGAAATAAGACACGGGTATGGTGTGGAGGAGGCTGGTGACAGGACTGAGAATAAGACAGACAGAAAGAGAGGAAAACAAAGCAAGGAAGGACAAATGCACTTATAGGAGATAAATAATCCTACAAGGAAAGTCAAATCTGAATGCATCTGCATCACAAGGAAAATGAATAAACATGATATATGCCTAAATAAAAATCAGAATGTGGGGACTGAAAATATCATTAGCTCAGTATAAAAACAGTAGAAGTCACCATGACAGAAAATCAAACTGTGTATTTCTGTCAGAACTTAGTGAATAAACCAAGACCAGAAGGGAGAGCAAATCCATCTAGATCAATATCCGATTCATTTTTCCATGACATAGGCCAGAGCAAAATCTAATACAATTTCTCAAGACTTCCTTCAGGCGAAGGCTGAAGTTAACAGAAGGACAGTCAATGTAGAACTCATAATACCACACTGCATGACAGAGATGGGTTTGATCCTAACATCCAATCCCAGCAAGCCACTCTTTACTCTTTATACGCTTTACACTCTTTACACAGGATTATCCAGTAAGCCTAAAAGGCAACTGCACCAGGTAAGAACCAGCAACTATCACATGAATAATGGAAATAGCTAGACTAGTCTGTTATCAGTGAGGAAAGCCTTGTAAGATAGCAGCTGGTGTGTACCTGCCTGTACCGTCTTGGGTATCTTATTTTTAGCATTCATTATTCAAAATCAAACAACACTGTGGCGAGGGGGGCGTGGTTCAGCGAAGTCTGAGTTTATGTGATCTGAGTTTATGCTCTATTGCTTTTGAGAATGCTAAAAGTGTACAAGTCCCAATTACGCCGACCCCCGCCTTCTTCCATCACCCTACTCCACTTTTTTTGGAAATAGGCTCATTTTACAACTCCCTCAGAGTTAAACAGTTGAGTTTTACCATTTTCAAATCCATTCAGCCGATTATCTGATATTTAGAAGAATATCGGTAACCAGACAGTTTCTGGTCTCATTGACTTCCATAGTAGGAAAAATATACTATGGTAGTCAATGAGACCAGAAAATGTCTGGTTACTGATATTCTTCTAAATATCAAAAAATCAGCTGAATGGATTCGAAAACGGTAAAACCCAACTTTTTAACTCTGGGTTAGTTGTAAAATGAGCCTATTTCCAAAAAAAAAAAGTGGAGTATCCCTTTAAACTGAACTGGGTAACACTTTAAGCCTTGTTTATACTCGACGCGTCCGCAAGAGCGCGAAGGGTGCGCGCCAAAAATGACGTCATTGCGGTGTGGGCGGTCGTGCGCGTAGGGTCCGCAAGACCCCATTGCGCCTGGCGGTGTGCAAGGCACTTTTTGTAACTTTGCGCGCGGTGCCGCATCCGAAGATGGACGACTACGAGCCGAATCTGGCCGAACTGGTACGATCTGTACCAGAATGTTTATGATCCTTCTATACACAGAGACCTTTGCACTGATGGGTGACCATAACATCTCATTTTGTGAACAGGAACATATTTGCATTAAGCACCTAGTTTGCACTTGTCTAAAGTAATTGGTTATATCTACAAAATAAGCCTATAAATAGCAGAATTAAGCCCTGCTGGTAAAATTAAGGTTTAAACACTCTCCAATAAGGCTTCAGGTGTTTACCTAGTTTACATGCAGTGAAAGTAGGCTACAATAAACCTACTGCATTTACTCTTTTATGAATTAGCAATTAATAAACTACTAATAAACGGCAAACTACTTCTTCACTGCTTATTCCTGGTGGTTTAGAGGAGAATTACTCCGAGTTCGCCCCCTGTCGCTTCACAGAATAGCACAACGGCGAGCGCGTCAAGTATAAATGCCTCGTCCGTTTGGAGAGGTGCGCGCGCAGGCAGCGGAGACTCGCGCTCTTGCGGATGCGTTGAGTATAAACAAGGCTTTAATTTTGATGATCCCTTTCAAACATTCTGTTGACTATAAGTAACTTTGCAACTACACGTTAACTAACTCTCATATAGGAACCATCGAAAAAAAATGAAACCCACAAATTTTTGTTTTGCATTTGTAAAAATTTCAACCTATGAATCACTCACACTTCAAATGGTTACAAGGATTTTTTTCTTCGTTTGCTCTTTATCCGATCTTTTATCCTGTGTTACATTCATTGTTTTGCATGACAGGTTTAATTATTTTAACACTCAGCCCAAAAAGTTTCTAATGATTCCTTCAAACAGTTTTTGAACAAATACTATAGATCATTTCAAGACCATCGCTTTTGGAAAATAAATGAGCCTTAATTTTTCTCCTAGACAGCAACGACATTAAATTGAGGGAAAATTGAAAGTCTCAATTCAGATGTCACAACAATGTCTAAGTTTAAATACATTTCATTCATACAGTTATCATCCGTTGCTCCAAGATCTATGCTCTCTACATTAATGAATACCCGTTTGTCAAAAGCTGACTCATTTTGTTCTAATTTAGCAGGCTCTTAAAATTGATGTATTAATGCATGTGCTTAATTACATCTTAATGTGTTTAACATCTGTAAAAATTAGAAAGCATTTATACCATTAGACATCATAACTGATTTATTCTGTTGTTCAGTGTGATTTATAAAAACTGATGAGAACTATTACAGAGCAATGTTTTTGTATATGTAATGCAGTATCGTCACTCATGAGTGAAACACTATGAATGTGAACACCATAGTTGTAAATTTGTCATTCATCATGTCATTCCTCAGAAGTAGCAAATACACATTTGTACATCTTACTTGGATTTCAGTAATATTCCAGGAATTATGATTTCAAATCACAGCCTTCTATTCCTGTCCAGTTCACAAAACAGAAAATCGGAAAAATAGAGAGATCTTTACATGACCTGCTTCGTTTCTAGGAAGTGTTCATGTTCTAACCATCAGTCAAGGATAATTTAGATTCTGTATTGTATACGGGATTTCTTTCATCTGAATGCGAGTCTTTTTCTTGCACAAAAGCCAGTGATGGAGATTACAAAATCGCTTGCCATTTATACAGCGATTTTCATTTATTTAAAAGCAATATTACATGAAAGCAGCAAAAATAACCCCACAGTATATTCATCCTTTGCTATAACGAGAATCAAAAGGCCTTTGTGCTTTATGACTGAATCAATTAATGAGACAAACCTTAAGATATTTCCCAAAGGATAGGCTTGGGAATTTGGGAGACATTTTAGACCATCATAACTATTGTATTTTCAGTATAGTTATTGGAAATGCATACCTTCATAAATATCCCTTTAAGCTAAATTAATCTGAATGTACATTCTTAGAAGAAAAGGTTCTATATAGAACCTTAAAAGGTTCTAAAGCGCTACGTATTTGGAACCCCTAAAATCAAGAAATGGTGGATGAAAAATGTAATTAATAAATATCGCACGAAGAGTGCCATTTCAGTTTTTATCCTCAAGAAATCTGCATGATTAAAATGTGATATTAAGTTACTACAACAGTTTATAATATATATTTATAGTAATTTAGTAACAACTACAAAATGTTGCACAATAATGTAATATAAGAATGAATAATATCCTTTAAAGAACCTTTGAGCCAAAAGTGTTCTTTCTTGTCATTATTGAACCTTTTATAGCATAAAATGTCCTTTGGAGTTGAGTAAAGAACCCTATGCTACATACCCTTTTTTTCTAAGAGTGTACAGCAATTTTGAAGCACAATTGCAGTGGTATGAGCTGGTCTAATAAGTACCAGTAATAAATACCTATTAAAAGAGAATCAATAAAGATTTTACTTCACATTTTTAGTCTTATCAAGGCCGTAAACATGTCTTGAACACTGAGACCATGTCTCAATTTTTTTTTTATAAAGGATAACTAAATAGAACAGTAAATGAAATTCTACATCTAATTCTTCATTTTTAACTATTTGCAATTATTTTTGCATTAAAATAAGATCATTTTTGAATGCCTAATATGTATGCTTTTATGAAACTAAAAGCATAAAATGCTCCGTCTCGTCACACTCGGTTAGGAATTACATCAATCACATAAATGTTCAATTCAAAACAGACACATTTGAGGAAAAAAGTCGTCAAGTCAAGTTACCTTTATTTATATAGATATTGTTTCAAAGCAGCTTTACATTAATAACAGGAGAATAATTCAATGATGCAAACTGAATTTTTGGCTGCAGCTTTTAAAGTAGTTTTCAACCAGTAATTTTCAACTAGTTCTCAAAATATGTCAAGCAAATTTTACATTTAAATTAAAATATTTTTTTTTTAAATCGCTTTTTGAAAAACATATTTTTTTCAATCCTAAATTGAACAATTTCTCTCAGGCGAACCTCAGCTTTCACTGATGAGAAAGGATGTGCATGAATGATTTATGCGATTTGTTCATGTATGTTGTACAGTATGTTCAGTTCCAATATGTACTGCAATATTACTTACAGTTGTGCACAGCTCTACCTAAAGGGCGTTTATGTTGGTTGTAAATAAGGGTGTATGTTTTCTTTTGCACAATGCTGTGAAAAAAAAAAAAAAAAAAAGAAATGCAAAGAGCAAAATGCAGTGCAAATAGTATATAGTGCTGTCTTGAGTATTTTCAGGTCAAGATCTGACTTTTTTGCATTGGAAAACAAGAGTAAACTGTCATAATGAAATGGCAAAGCCATTTGATCTTGTTCATAAAACAACGGTGTCAGGACTTCTCATATTTATACTTGCTTTTGAGGAATTAACTATCCATTTTGAGCAAGTGACATACTTTTGAAGGTTATCAATAGGTTTCGCAGTTGTTTGTACAATTGTTTTGAGAACTGCATTAACTGTTGTGCAAATGTAAATAGTGATGTGAGAAATGCACCAATGCGACTGAGAAAAATGCATAAAACTTGAAAAAAATAGAAGCAACATTTTGAATAAAAAGCTTCGTTAAAAGCAAGGTATGATCAGGTTCAGAATGATGATTAAAACATAGATTGAGTAGTTTGAGTCCATCACCACCCCAGAAGTTTGCACAGTTTGTCCTAAATTGACATTTCATTCGGTAAATTAGGCAGTTTTGATTTATATGCTGTTGTATGTTTGTTCATCATGTAAGCTGCTTCTTCTTCACTTGTTTTAGCACTCCCTACCGTATAACAACGACTTTACATTACATCTTTACATTTTACATCCGTGCCCAGAGGGCAAAATAAACTCAGACTACATGCAAAATTTATATTTTAAAAAGTCCCTAACAAGACCGTGAAGTTAAACGGCAGATGGAGTGATCACAAGAAATGCAATTAGAAGAAAAACAGTGGTTTACGAGAGCAAGAGAGCAAAAGAGGAGAACAATGCACCTTATGGAAAACAAACAATCACCAATATTAAAAGTTTGGCTGAAATTCCCTCAACTGTGATTAGGACTGCTGGATAAAAACAAGGAATGCTGGGCATTGCTGGACTCGAAGTGCCCCATTATTCTCCAGCAATGATTGCTGTTACATAACGTATAAGAGCTAATAATAGAGCTACCTCTTTGTTTTTACTTTATGACCTGATATAGAAACAGCACTCAACCATAAAAACTCCTCTCGGTTTATCAAGGTTCACCCCCTTCTGCTTGAGTTAATGCACTCAGCGGGGATTCACAGCGCTGAGCATTTTCCTCAAGTTTCCTTTTAACTGCAGAGATTTGAGAACGCTCTGAGCAATCCTAATGCTCACCACATTGATCCACTCCCCAAATACTGACTTCTTAGCACTAGTGAACAAAACACAGGAGCCTCTTTGAATTATATGACTGTTAAAAGCATTTTTGAGTATGTTTGGATATAGTGGTGCGTCAAGTTGTTCAAGGGTCAGATTTGCTAACGGCTTGCGCTAGAGCAAACTCTTCTAGCGTTAAAAACTACTGTCAGGATTCACTAAAGACGCAGTGAATAATTAGCGCTGAAAAGGCGGGGACAGGGTTATTTTTGTAGCTGACTTTATTTGCATATGCATTTGCAGGAGTTTCTCATTCACCAGTGGACACTGTAATTGTGTCTCGGCATGCTACAGTAAATGTAGCTCACTTAGAAAAGTTAGAGAGCACGACTAAACATTTGCATTTCTCACAAAACTCAGCCTTATTTGGATGGCTGTTCTGAGGTGAGTGAGTTTACATTTGCACAAGGGCCTCTGACAAATCATGTAACAATTGGATAGAGAAAAAAAAAAACACAAATATGAAACAAACTAATTAAGAAATAATGGTACAAACAGATTAAGTAATTAATTGAAATGAACGACTTGCATGAAAAAAGAGATAAACAGGTGGAGCGAGATGCTGATAGTTCAGTGCATATGGCAGTACCATTCAAAGAGCTATGATGACCATGATGCTTATAGCTCTGTAAATGGCGCTGCTATCTGCACCACACAAGTTCTTCCTGACCCTCTTCCTGTGGGTCTTTGCTGCGTCTTGGGAGCACAATAAATCCACTAACAGCCATGAAATTAAAAACACAAATCAAATATGGTACACCAAGATTACATTTGGCTTTTAAGAGGAATGGTGTAACAATCAGCTCCTTTGAGCTGGACGATTCCAAGCTAAGAGGGTGGAAATGAAAAATTGCAATGTCAGACCGAGTTATGAGTACTCTATCCATGTACACCCACTCAATGGCTCCCAAAATCCACACTTTAATCCAGCTGTTTATGCACCGAGCCGAGTGACATAATTTTCTCAAGTAGAATAATATTCCTGCCAGAAGCTACTTTCACTGAGCTTGTATTTAAATAAATGAAACATTAAATAATCCAATAATGTGAGCTCTCTTACCATTGTGTAAATATAAATGTTATATCAGGCAAATCAAATCATTTTAACAGAAACTATCAAATACCACACACTGTTGAAAGTCATTGTGGAGCGACTGTTCAAACAAGCGTGACATATTTCAAGATAAGTTAAACCAGGCTTGAACATATGAGTGTATCTCGTGTAACATAGCAAAGCAAAATTAAGCACAAATAAGAACCTGTCATTTATGGTGATTTAAATTTAAAAAAAAGAAATTTGATGTCGGTGCATTGTAATTACATTTGAAATAGGCTACATGCATTTACGGTAATTCAAATTTACAGTTACACTGTTAACTTTACCCCTACCTGTAACTTAACACATACAACAAAACCTCCATAACCTCTATAATAACCATAACCCCACCAAACATCCAACTTATTAGCAGTAAACATGAGAATTTTCTTTAAACAAAATAAGTTATTATTTTTGGAAAATTGAAAATAAGAAATGGCTATATATCTGAAAGATGAAAGAAGTAGCTGCAGAGTTGTAATTGCAGTACTTAAACTGTGTTTTGAACACAGGGTAAAATCCATCTGCTCTCAGTTTTTTTTTCTTATGACCTTGAAGAACCACTCTTGTTAAAAGCACTTGATAAAAGCCAGTTCTCCAGTCAAGCCAATACTACAGTCAAGAGATCAAATGCACTTACACATCTCATGAGTCTTTGCAACAACAAATAAAAGTTGTTTCAAAGAAAATAAAAACATAAATAGCTTGATAACTGATTACTACAAAATGCATTTACCTGGTTACTACAAGGTCATCATGCTGGTGTATTTTTTTTTTCAAGATTGTTCCTGTCCTAGTGAAAAATAAACATACCAAAATACATTTTATGCTAATACAACAAATACATTTACAGATTCATGACATGTACTTAATATAAATACCCTGCAATTGTACTTTTCGTATACTAAATTGATATCCTTAAACTCTGCTTAATTGGTACAACTAATTTTGTACTTAATGCACTTTAGTTATCTAGAAATAGTGCTGAGGTCCAACTAAAGATATTTGAAATTGATTGTGCTAAAATTGAACTATTGCAAGTCTTAGGTGCACTTCAACTAACTTGCATTTAAAGATTGATATATACAGTGATCATACTATGATATTTCAGGTTTAATATTAAGAAATGTGCATTGTACAATAAAGAAGTACTCTAAATTTATTTTTATTTGGATATTTATATCTCAGTCTCAAGTGATATGTCGGAAATGTTAATAGATATAGTATGTTAATAGATTTGTAATAATCTTAGTATGAAATGAATTTATTTTAATTTAGGGCTGTGCAAAAATTAATTGCGATTAATCGCATCCAAAATAAAAGTCTTTATTTACATAATATATTTGTGTGTGCTGTATATAATTATTTTGTATATGAATACCTGCATGCATGTATATATTTAAGAATTATTTGCGCTTAAATTCTGTATATATATATATATATATATATATATATATATATACATACATAATCTATATTATATAAATATAAATATTATATATATATATATATATATATATATATATATATATATATATCAAGAACACATTTTCTTAAATATATACATGTATGTGTGTGTATTTGTATATACAAAATAATTATATACAGCACACACAAATATATTATGCAAACACAGACTTTTATTTTGGATGTGATTAATCGCAATTCATTTTTGCACAGCCCTATTTTAAATACATTTTGGTATATTTTCACTAGAGTGCAAGCAGCATGTCACCAAAAAGCAGGAAAAGAGCCAAATGTCTGATCTTCATGAACCTAACAGGACTTTATAATATTAGGACAAAGTGAGAGAATGAAATCTGACTAAAAATGTTATTGTCAGTCCCATCCCGCTCTCTCATGTCCGCTGACACATCTGTCCTCGAATGCAGTACCTTGTGTCCACAACGTCTGTAATAAGCCATCCAAATGTCATATTAGAAGCAATGGTCTCTCGGCTCTGGTTATGATCCTTTGTTTTCAAAAACCTGGGCTGCTAGGCCATTGATTTGCTATAATAACAGTCAAATTACCATAAGCTCAAGGCTGTGAACGTTTCATAGCTCTGGATACATCAGCCCAGACAATTAGAAGAATATTGATGCCTGATGTGAGTTCACTCACGGCCCGGCACGGTGCTCCTCTGAGGTACGTTTGTGCATGTCACGTTGAATAAAGTCTGTTCCACCGGTACAGGGAGATAATCATTCGCTCTCAATGCTGAATAATAATGTTCTCTTATGCTAACACAGACCTAGCTGCCCCTGACTTCCTGTTTAAATACCCTCTTCTCAATTTATCCCAGCTATTGATCTTTAGAAACTTGTGAACTGAGAAGAAAGCCTCAAAACTTTCTGAGGTGATGAGACATCAACACTGCAAGTAAACATGAGTGAAACAGCAATTATTGGCAAAAGATAATTTAGCGAGACCTGTGTTAGAGGAATGCGGTCCTCACATGGTTCAACCACGAGCGTGTGCTCATTAGAAGGAAAGCGGGAGCCTGTCTCATGGAAACAAGCTATGAGCATATATGACATGTCAATCATGATACTTAGATCTTTTTTTTTTAATGCTTTGATATAGAGGTGGGCGAAATGAGTAAAGCAAGACAAGGCTGTACATCATGATATTGTACGTTTTGCTGGAAACTGATTAAAAATGGTTTGCTAACATTTTAACAAACAGTGCTTAGCATAGCATAATGAACACACCCATGCTAAAGTTGACTAAAAAGAGGAATAAAAAAATCCTCTTTTGGAAATTGATCTTAATGCCTTAATAAAAAAAAATGAGGTAAAGTCCAACCTTTAAAGGGATACTCCACTTTTTCTTTAAAATAGGCTCATTTTACCTCTCCCCCAGAGTTAAACAGTTGAGTTTTACCGTTTTTGAATCCATTCAGACGATTTTCTGTTATTTAGAAGAATTTCAGTAACCAGACAGTTTCTGGTCTCATTGACTTCCATAGTAGGAAAAAAATAATAGTAGTCAATGAGACCAAAACCGGGAATGAGACCAGAAACTTGAGAATGTGCGAGTTAAAATTTTATGTGGTCGCATATGTGCGAGTGGACGCTCGCGCGACAGAACACCGTTGTATCCGCTGCTGCAGTCCGTAACTTATGTTCAAAATGAACGAGTAGGCTACATCATGAATCCATTCATTCAATCCAAACTGTGTTTTTGACTTATCCTGAATCACTACGGTACGCCTAAAATAAGTGTTTATATTCAGATTATTTTCTCCTCAGGTCAACTCAGATGCGGAGTTGCCCAGAGCCTGCGTGACTCGCCATAGACATTAATGAAGAGAAGTAGCTCCGGCTACAGTGTTCTTCCGCAAGACACGTGCAGTTTATTTATTGACGAACATAGATGTCACGATTCTTAGATTGTATATAATTCAAATGTAAAATGCTTAAAGTTACAGATTAAAATTACTGTCCAAAATCCATGAAAATCCTGAAATTTGGCAATGATAATTAATATATTACAGATGTCTGTAATAACCCAGAAAGCCTTTGCTAGCTTTGGTCCATTAAAACCACTATTCATCAGCATGCTTTGATTAATCCCATGGCATGTAGTAAAAAAAAAAGAAAAAAAATGTGCGACCAAATCATGTGCTGGTGCGACCAACTGAGAAAGATATTATAGCACCAGTGCAACCAGTGGAAAAGGTAGTCTGGAGCCCTGTTCTGCTGCACCTCCAGAAGAAGTGTGTTTTTACATTACGGTATGTTTTCTATGTACGATGTTCTCAAATTAATAATCCCACGTTTATAATGAGCAACACGTTATGGTTATTGTGTTATTACAAACTGAGTACATACATCAGTAAACACATTCGTACATGTCACTAAGTTACTCTAATACCTGGTTCAGATTACACGATTCTATCCCGATTTTGGCACGATCCGTTTGACGTAGGGTGTCGTGGGGATTCGTAAACGACAACGGGCGTCGGGACGCAAAATTCGATCGTATCATCTCGTATAGTGTGTCATAGTGGGCGACAACCTGTCGCATCTGTGATGCTTCACGACAACACGACAAAAAGACTAGCTTAATTTTTTAACAGTCGTCGACGACGGTTCGGTCACATGTATGAGATGGACCAATAGGAGCACAAGCTTTTCCGTATACAACTTTCAAAAAAGACAAAATGAAAGAGAGACGATGGTGCTAACATTAAAACTAGAAGTAAAAATATATAAGAAAACAATATTTTACCACAAGTTCTCTTTGGAGGATTGACAGCCCATACTGTCCTTTTCGAGCAGGGTTCTCAAGTCTCACGCAATGGCCGTGAGACACACGCAATTCAACCAGTTCACACACTCACACGCCACACTGTGTATTTCTCATGCTGAAAAGGCAATGCCGAGCAATCCAGGAACTCACACGCTACGAGTTTTGCCTTCTCGATGACATCACACGCACCGTTAAACACAGTATGCGATGACTGGTCAGGAAGTAACGTGTAGTCTGACATGTGTCTTGTCCACGTCACGACAAAATTTTAGGAGCCAAAATAATCTGACACAGTGACTATCGTAACAGACAAAAAAAATCGTATAATCTGAACCAGGCTCTGTCAGTACATACAAAGATAAATCAAAGTGGCATTACGTTAACCAACCATACAGAAACATCTTGAACATCTTGTTCCGGGTCTTGTTCCTGAATTTTACAGTAATTCAGCCCGTTGTGATGTTGTTCCTTCATCACTCTCTTATGCAAATTGCATGAAGGAGACTTACCCTGAAAGCAGTGTATTTACTGCACTATAAACAAGCACGATCCAAGGTATCATTCAAGGTGTTATAAGGAGTTTGTTCAAAACCCTAACCAAAGTGATGTTTTCCTTTAGTAATTAATAGAGACTTTAAAAAAAAAACAAAAAAAAAACAATATTTGAACCTTTTGAAAGTTTCATAAAGAACATGATAATTGGATTGCACGATTATAGACTATGATCCACCTGTGCAGAAATACTGAATGAATGAACCACCGTTCACAACGGCAGCGGTAAACAAAAAAGCGGAATAATGAAAGCATCATTATTGGCTCACTAAAGCATGAAGTAGTATCTAGCGCAGAATAAATCTGCATTTACATAAAGGACACACACAAATACAAGCACGCATTACAAACCATTAAGCCTTTTAAATGGAGATGACAGATGCCATGCTGAAAGAGTATTAGACGAAGTCAGATGCTGAAAGAAACCTTGAAGTGATGGGAAGGAAAAGTGTGTGTGTGCGAGTGTGAAAAGGACTCACTTGAGAACTCCCCACACAGCACTAGACAGGAACAGGCCTAGTGTTGCAGAACCAGAGGAGCAGTTTGGAGGCAGAGGAGCAGCCGCTGGAGGAGAGGAGGACAGGGGGCAGCAGAGGGCAGCAGGACACATGAAGGATAGAGAGGAAGAAACAGGAGGAGAGAACAGGACACGCAGGTTATTTCCATCCGGATTGATTCATTATTTTCAAACAACAAAAAATTACTAGGAGGGAGAATTGAAAGGGCACATAGAAGGTCTGAGGATTATATTTGGCCATACAGACATTGATGCTTGTCTGACATTTAGATTGGGAAAACATGAATAGGCATTCTGAGTGAGAATTTGAACAGTCTGTCAAAGTAGAGTAAGTCTAAAATTCACAGGGGCCATTCACAAAGGACACATTCTCACATCAGTGTGCGCAGGTTTTCTATGTAAATACACAAAAATGGACGTCTTTGACCATTACACAAAGAGTATTTTGCCATGGATTCCACATTTTTGAGATCATGTTCAGTTAAAAACAGTCATGGATTGCTCTTAGTCTCAAGGCTTATGTGTTTTTGTCTGTTCTATTTCCCGTCTACCTATTATTACAAGTGTCGTAGTGTGAATTTCCAGCCCGTTCTCATCCTTTAGCGTCACATAGAACGCTATATGACAAAACGGCGCTATATTACGCACATGGCACCCTTTATCGCTAATATAACATGCAAACCCAAGTCGCCATAAATCCTTTAGCGTAATATGAGTCTACCCTACCCTACCCCACACCTAAACCTACCCATCCCAGCACGTGTTACTGTATATAAACGATAATGGGTGCCATGTGCGTAGTATAACACCGTTTTGTCATATAGTATTCTATATGACGCTAAAGGATGAGAATGCGTTAGAATTTCCCTTAAATGAGAACAGACCGAAGATCTTTGTTCAGTTGAGTGGACGTACACGACCAATCACGTTTATGGTCGTTTATTTACTTATGCATATTTTTTTAAAGATATTAATACTTTCATTAAGCGAGGATGCATTCATTTGTTCAAAATTGACAGTAAAGACTTTAACATTGTTACAAAAGATTCATATTTCAAATAAGAAAGGTACTTATAGTCAGTAGAGTGTCTGATAGGGATCATCAAAATGAATATTTAGCAGATATTCCAACCCGATCTCACGAGAATTCGTACGAATTTTAGGAGGTGGCTAATTCGTAACAATTCGTACAACCTCACTCGTACGAATTAGTAAGTTATTGCTAAATCGTACATATTTTACGAATTGGCCAATTCATATGAATTCGTACGAATGACCTACCCCTGACCCCGCCCCTAAACCTACCCATCACGTGGGTTTGGACAAATCGTATGAATTCGTACGAGTAAAGTCATATGAATTAGTATGAATTAGCCACTTTTTAATCACTCGTACGAATTCATACGAATTGGTCGTGAGATAGCGTAGGATATTCCGTAAAACTACGGTACAATGTACCATATAAATTTGAAGGATTTTTCCGTTTTTGTCTTTTACAGGTCATTTACCCGTATTTTGAATTACGCGTTGCATTGTGTTAACAGAAAATGTCCGTTTTTTAACGGGACAAAGTCTGGGTAATGAGCAGCCAGTATTTTTTGTGTTATTTTATGGATTTATTTCTTAGAGTGTACTACTCTAATGAGAGTTAGAACACATGTCGGTGTAACATTACAGAATGTGTTAAAGGGACCATCAAAATAAAGTGTTTTTGAAAAAAAAATATTAAAATACTAAAATACTAAGTATTTTAAGTATTCTAAGTAAAATATTAAATTTTTTACAAAATAAAGAATATTTTTTATAAAATATTTTAAGTAAAATATTAAAATACTTAGCAGCTCAACTGGTTTCAACTTTAAGAAATGTTTCTTGAGGAGCAAAATCAGCATCTGAATGATTTCAGAAGGATCATGTGACACCGAAGACTGCAGTAATGATGAAACTATTAAAATAGAAACCAGATATTTTAGATTGTAATAATATTTCACAATATTACTGTTTTACTTTATTTTTGATCAAATAAATGCTGCTTTGGTGAGAATAACAGACTTCTTATAAAACTGTTGAATAGTAACATAGCTTGAATGTAAATATTGGAGTTAGGGATTTAAAAAGCCCAAGTTTTTTGTAAGTGAGCTTACAAAAACAAGAATAAGAGATTTTCAAAGAAAAGACAGAAAAAGAAATATGTTATAATTAGAAAAATCTGTTTCACTGTATAAAGAAAGTATTATTCTTTGGGGTGTTGTAAATCATGCTGTACTCTAGGTTTATTAGCTGAGAAAGCGTAAGGTTATTGTAATAAATTAAGTTTATAAAGAAACAGGCTACAAACAAACAACCAAAACACATGCAAGGCAATGTAGGTTGGGCATGACGGTGAACAAATTGTGACAGCTTTGATATGTCTCTACTTGCTACTCATAAAAAACAACTCAATGAGGTCAATGCTAGACCTTGTGTCAATGTACACACACACAATCAATAAGATATGGAAAACTTTAGCATAAAGTTTATCCCACTGTAAGCAAAGTAAACACCTCTCAATGAATGAGAACTTGACAGATTGCCATGGCTTTTATGTGCCATGTAAACAGCTCTTTTCCGGGTTTTAAGTAGGTGGCACTTAAAATACACAGTATCTATGGTTCCTCTTTGTTGGCTTCATAATAGGCCAATAACATAAATTACTCAAACACAGATGCTCACAAGAGACCCAAGAATAATTGCATGACTCACTGTGCTGCCTCTCATAAAGGTTATGGATCAACGTTCAATCTCCAAGCTGATGATAAGGACGCCATTCACATACGTGCGCGTCAAAGCAAACAGTGCTGACGCGTAGACTTGTAGACCTCTGTAATGAAATCCTAACTCCTGCCTTTAAAAAGTCTGGCATCAATAAATAGTGCAAGTCAACTCTCCCTGGAGAAACCTTAAGCCAAGTGTAATAAAAATTGATGCGCACCGGCAGTATGAATATAAGAACTCTGAAGGTGCACTTCCCTCATCTCAGACGTCACATCTTCAGTAAAAACAAAACCAGTTTCAATACACTGTCTTTGCACTGTAAAGGTGGCTATATGGTACTGAGGCCAATCACTATTCAGTATGCAAATATTGCAGAAACACATTGACTTGATTGGAACATGAGAGTTTGATAAGCTTAATTGTGATGCAAATAAAGTCACATTTTTTCTTGGTTGTCTTTTTGGAGGAAATGTGACCAAGGTCAAGGTCTTTTCCTAAATCATTCTGATTAATAAATCAGAATCCATTACATGTATTTACCAAATTTCAGTGAGAGCCAAACCCTAGTTTCATAACCACAGTATATCACTTACTATAAAAGCCACCGAAGTATGTGGTGAAGTGTGCCCACATTTAATCTAATTTCTTGCTAGCACAAGTGCACTGACAGCACCAATCATGAAAAAAACTCACTAAAAATGACATATCAGATATTGCTTCCTTTTCACTGGGCATTTTGTTTGATCTGGCTGTCAGTCCTTGTTTCATTTCGAGGAAGTTTATTTTCAAAGAGCAAAGCACTTGAGGCATGCTGCTCGTCTACGTCCGAACATTGGTAAGAGCTGACATATGTGTTGTGTAGTTTCAGTCTGAGGTTTGTTGAAGAAAACATCCTGTCCCGAGTGAGAGATCGCTCATCCAAGATAACATATGCTTATAATCAAAATCCAGACCCAAGAGCAGGAAAATACTTAATCAAATGCAAAACCAATACGATGGCCTCATTTACGCCGACCCCTCTAAACTTGTACGACATGCATGACTGATAACGACACAGGTCAATGATATTGTTGAAATCACTTTCAGAATGATTTTTTCCAGCTTTTTCATTCAGAATGCATCCGGCTTTAAAGAGCTTGAGAATTTAAAGCGGCAGATGACATAACTATAATTTGCACTAACAGCTTAAACAGAGCTTTATCATATGCTGGTGTGGACCATAGACTTTTTGTACCAGGCAGTAAATATATATATATATATATATATATCTGCTGTAAAGTTGGGCATATTAACATGGGGCAACGCATTCTCATCCTTTAACGTCATATAAAATGCTATATGCAAAAACGGCGCTATACTACGCACATGGCACCCGTTATCATTAATATAACACGCGCTGTGAGGGCTAAGTTTAGGTGTGGGGTAGGGTCTGCGTGTCATATTCACGCTAAAGGATTTATGACGTCTTGGGTTCGCGTGTTATATTAACGATAAAGGGTGCCATGTGCGTAGTATAGCGCCGTTTTTGCATATAGCGATCTATATGACGTTAAAGGATGAGAACGGGCTGCATGGGGGGTCAATGGGATTGACTCTCTTTTGCAGCCTGTTTCTAGCGGCCAGTAGATGAATTGCAGTTTAAGTCACTTCCGTGTTGGCTTCAAGAGAGTGAACGGAAGGTTGTCGCTTGGTGTGGACGCTAATTTAGTTATTAGGGATGCAACGGTACATGTATTCGTTCCAAACCGTGTCACGGTTCGATTCATACAGTCAAACAACGGATACAGTCAGTCACATGCGATCCACACTCCAATCCAGAAGGGGGCGGTACATTACCCGCACATTACATTACATTACATTACATTACACATAACATTACAATTGCTAAACACCACAATAGGAAAAAGAGCAGAAGAAGAAATGATCTATGCAAAAACCCAAAACATGGCAACAAGAGTTTGCTAGTAGCCTAAACTCTGAGGTTTGCGTCATTTTGCTGACGTGCTCCACAAACTTCACATAAAGGAAACCAGGTTGGCAGAAAGCGGAATTTTGAATGATGTCTTACTCTTATTACTAAGTTTTAAGTTGTTAATTAGGTAGAAAAAGACAACAGAAGTGCAAAAAGTTTTATTTTTCATTATTTTATTTATTTTGTACTTTTATAACACAAGAAATGCTTTTCCATTTTGTAGCTAATTGTGACCAAATACTCTTTTGCAAGAGTGCATTCTGTTTAGGCCGTGTGTCCAACAAAGCGTTTTTCCACGCCCCTGGCGTATGTTTTCAATTGTTGTCAATGGGAGCGCCGCGTTTTTTAAACGCCATGAGCATGACGAGGCGCTGAGCGTTTTTTTCACGCTGAAGCGCCGAGCGCCCAGCGTTTTTACTGGTCGCTGGGAGTTGAAAAATGTTCAACTTTGGATAAAACGCAGCGCTCATCACTGTCACATTTTACACAGCCGTCCAATCACAGTGGAGGAGGGGCGGTACTAAACCACACCGACCAACTGTCACAACATTCAAACTGCTGCATATATTCTGTATCATAGCAACGAAACGTCTCAACAGAAAAAAACGCTGCGCTGCCAAAACGCTCTCAAGCGCCCAAAGCACGGCGTCTTCAGCAGAGCGTGTAGCGTTTTCAGCTGGCTAAAAACGCTTTGGTGGACACAGGAGGCTGTACCACACCAATGACCTCAGGGGGGACTAAATGCCGCTTTGAAACAAATTGTAATTTGTACTGTCTGTTCAAAATAAATAAAAATTAAACCTAGCACTGGGATTTTTTTTTTTTTACAGTTTCACCAAACCCCTAATAGTTATCATTACAGTTTCTTTATAAAGTACTTTGTGTGAAAGGGCCTTTGCATAGTCAATAGCTAAAGTCATCAAAAACATAACCGTTTCCCTTCATAAACTCAATGGGTCATACATCAATATTAATTTTACAAGCAAAAACACTGCAAGCTGGATGGTTTTATAGGGGCTGGAGACAAGAATTACACCTTTAAAATATGAGGCATGAGTTTGATCTGGCATCAGTGAAAGTGCAATGCTCTATTAGACTGAGTTTTGAGTTTGCTTCTGAATGGCTGATGATGTGCACAAAAGCCAACTGTCATCGGCATTGGCTGTGTGTTGTGCCGTGAAACGCATTTCCATCATTGCAGACAGGACTCACTCACGCAGACATGCATGTAATCTGTCTCTCACTGAAACTCATATATCACTGCAGCTCAAGCGCAGCTAACGCATAAAACTGCTGTTGGTTTTTGTAGCGCCACCCGGGTGTTATGTAGCTAAACTCTGCTTTGCACACACACTATGTGCTAACGTTTGTAGGGCAAGGCTTTTCACAACCAAAACCTAATTAGCTGCCTTGCTGTTAAAGATTTAGAGATATAGAGGATCAGCTGATTGCAATTGAGTTTAACATTAGCATAATGCTAAGCTAACAACGCAACAATGATGTGACCCATCTTTCTACAGTATGATGACTGCCTAGGTAAGAAGAGCACTAGGTTTTAGTGTAATCTACAAGCGAAACTTCTGTTAAAATCAATGTATCACAAACTTGTAGCGTAAACAGCCTTGTTGTTTATACCTAGATTTTTGTTATGTAGATGGGGTGTCAGGCTGAGAAAAGGACTAATCTTTCAGGAAGAAGCTTTTAAACAGACTGTCACTGAAATGTGCTGACTGGTTCGTCGTGATGTGCCCTATGAGATGTTTGAACGATTGATATCTCAAGTGAATATACCAGCAGACTGTGCAGTGTGATATGTAGGTTTCATGCCTCCCCAGACCTCATTTTAGATACAGCTCAATGCCCTCATCTCTCACAAACCTCTAATGTGTTCAGTGCATAATGAGTTTATGGGTCAGTGACAAATAAGGATGTCTAGGATGCTGGGAAGGTGAAATCCTTGAAAAATTTCCCTTTAAATATGTGTGCTAGGTTTTAGGAATTAAATCCTTTTTAAATATTGGTTTCATTGGTACATTTTTCAAAAGTATCTCTATCATTTTTAAAAACAAAACATACTGTTTTTATTTACTGACCCCTACACTATATATATATATATATATATATATATATATATATATCACTGTAAAAAATAATCCTGTAAAAAAACGGTACACTACTGGCAGCTGTGGTTGCCAGCATCACACCGTAAAAATACGGTGTGTTACTGTTTTTGTGTTCAAGCAGATAGCTGTTAAATTAAAGTTCACTGTAAAAAATAATCAAAAAAACAGTAAACTACTGGCAGCTGTGGTTGCCAGCATCATACTGTAAACATATGGTGTGTTACTGTTTTTGAAATAAACAGCTAAATACCATATTGTCAGCTACACTGTGAAAAATAAAAAAAATAAAAGACAGTAAACTACTGGCAGCTTTGGTTGCCAGCATCATACCGTAAAAATACAGTGTCTTGCTGTTTTTGAAATGTACAGCTAAATACCGCGTTGTCAGCTACAGTATAAAACTTTAATTAACAGCTATATGCTCTAACACAAAAACAGTAACACACCGTAAAGTTACGGTATGATGCTGGCAACCACAGCTGCTGATAGTTTACCGTTTTTTTTACAGGATCATTTTTTACAGTGTATATATATATATATATATATATATATATATATATAAATAAGAAATGTAAAACTTAATAAATTAGATTAAACATTTTTAAAAAAGATGAATAAATAATGAATCCATCTGACTAACTAGTCCCATACAAATTAAACAAATCTAAAATCAAACCACACTGACTATGATTTTTTATTGATATTTAGATAAATCACATTAATAACTAAATATTTATATTAATTATTAATACTGTATGTAATATTCAAATAATAAAAAACTGCTTCAATTCTTATTTTTAAAGAAGTAATAATAATATCATGACAAACTAACAATGCAAAAAAATTGTTTTAAGGAATTTCAGTATTTTATGAGATTTTTTTTTTTTACACCACCTAGACATTTTTAACTCTTAAGGCCATTAATCATTAAGGCGTGTAACCCATTGTTGGTGAGTGTAATGTTTCAAGTTTAGTTCATGTTATTTCAAGTAAAGTCAAGCCAATTCACGCTTTGTCAAGTCTTTTGTTGATTTTGTATCTGTTAATGTTTTCAATGAAACTGCCAAGGGTTCAATTCAACTTGCCTTCAGTGGACTGTGTTACACATACTTTCATTCAGAAATTGAAAACATGTTAATCATAAAATATGACTGTATTCAAGCCACTGTCAGTATGAATTCCATTGAATAATCCAGATGAAAACAAAATGATTGTCACAACACTGACTCATATATAATAGCTCTGCAAGTTTATTTTAGGAATGGATTTTGATGCAGTCTGTCAGAAATGATTGGGCTTCCTCATTAAGCCAACCATAACTTTCACATATAATTCTTAATAGCGGTGATTTATGACATGCAGTACGAGCCAGAGACCTCAGCCCAACACAAACACAAACCTCTCAGAGCGGCAGACACCACATTTACTTCTCCGCCTGGCCCACATTAAATCACCCACACAAAAGTTGCCATTTATTTTTAATCAGATGTATGTGCTCTTGTCTTGTCCTGAGAGAGTCATACTGAAAGAACAATGAAGAACCCACTAGATCAAAAAATAGTGCTGATGTTAGATCAGGACCCTGGAGCATTTCTAGGCATTCACGACTCTGCATTTTTGCGAAATCAAGTTTCTAAAAGCAAGTGCTAACTCAGTCAATATTGCTGCTTTGAATGTGCTTCAGTTAAACAGCTGAATCAAATTTAAAGGTCCCATTCTTCGCGATTCCATTTTTCAAATGTTAACTTGTATTGTTGCTGTTAGAGCATAAATAATACCTGTAAAATGATAAAGCTCAAAGTTCAATGCCTAGCGAGATATTTTATTTAATATTGGCATTAAATAATTACTTTTTCCACAAAGCACTGGTATCCTTAAATTGTATTTGGGTGGTTATTAATTATAATAAGAATTGTTAATTATATAGTCTTTCCAACACCCTAGGTCACTTTACAATAGGTTAAGAAATAAAAAATAAATAAATAAATAAACCTCAACATCAAAGAAGGCAGAAAGTAATATTCAGAGGTTACTTACAATAATCTCTCACAATATCCATAACAAGGAAGAGGCCTACATCAAAGCGTACAAAAATAAGCATGTCATGGAACCTTTAAAGATTGTGAGCTGAAGAGTAATATTCAGATTTTTTAAAGTGTTTTTTAAGAGGTTTTTCATGGAGAGAAGGGTGGACGCTTGACGGATGTCTTGAGGAAGAGCATGCCACAATGCTAAAAGACCAGAGTCCCATGGTTACTAGACTATTGAAAATGCCAAATATGATACAGCCCCACCTAAGATATTTTTCACCAGCTGCCACCGTATATTGCACACTGTAAACACAATCAAAGCTTCAAAACAACATGAAAAACGGGACCTTTAACACAACAAGGAAATTGTTTTGTTGAAAACTGATATCTTTTCATAACAATTTGAAGTAGCTGTTTGTATGTATATTTGTACTCTCTGCACTAAAGCTGAACATGAAAAATAATGAATATATATGAGGATGTACAAACGAACCCCTCCTATTATTCTACGACAACTCAATGGACAAGAATTAAACAGCGGCTATTAATGCCTGAACTACATCGCTACTGGTTATTAATTAAAGTAATGCAGGTGCCAGTTATTAGACAGATGCATTAAACACTCCACAAAACAAATTAGAGTCTTAATGTATGCATATATACAGTATACATTATATATACAGATCTTCACAGGGGAAGTAATATGCAATAAAATGATTTTTTGTTTAGTACACTGCAAAAACATTCAGTGCCTTTTAGATTATAATCAATAACACCCACCCACTTACACTCCCCCCCCCAGACACACACACACACACACACACACAAAAAAAAAAAAAAAAATATATATATATATATATATATATATA
This sequence comes from Cyprinella venusta, assembly GCA_038021265.1. Lineage (NCBI taxonomy): Eukaryota > Metazoa > Chordata > Actinopteri > Cypriniformes > Leuciscidae > Cyprinella > Cyprinella venusta. The sequence continues at coordinate 18,868,576 of CM075873.1, read as the reverse complement.
TATAGATAGATATATATAGATATATTACAACACACTTTAATTTGGTGGACAAATGTTTAATAATAATAATAATAATGGGCCCGCTGTAATCTTGGGTCCGTAAAAAAGTCAGTTTTAATGTATTTTAAATAAAGGAAGATCAAGTCGAAACAAAATTGAGAATTACGTCAGGGACCCATTTACCTTAAAACTGCGCTCGTCCTACGGACTGTAGATTTGTTTGAGTTAAAAATGATCCAAAATACATATTTGAGAAAATACATAATCAGCCAGTGTTCAAAACTATCGGCTTGCCTTAGCTCGATTCAAAGCGGTAAGCTTGTATGTTTTTAATTCCAGTGGTATGGTGGATTTCCGCGGGAGATTCAAGCATGTCTTTGCGTCATTACCTCACATCTGTACACATAAAGAAGAGTCTCGGCTAGTAGGCTATATTGAGTCATTACGTCACATCTGTACGAAGAAGGAGTCTCGGCTAGTAGGCTATATTGAGTCATTACGTCACATCTGTACACATAAAGAAGAGTCGCTTTATTGAGTCATTACGTCACATCTTTACACATAAAGAAGAGCCTCGGCTAGTAGGCTATATTGAGTCATTACGTCACATCTGTACACATAAAGAAGGAGTCTCGGCTAGTAGGCTATATTGAGTCATTACGTCACATCTGTACACATAAAGAAGGAATCTCGGCTAGTAGACTATATTGAGTCGTTACGTCACATCTGTACACATAAAGAAGGAGTCTCGGCTAGTAGGCTATATTGAGTCATTACGTCACATCTGTACACATAAAGAAGGAGTCTCGGCTAGTAGACTATATTGAGTCATTACGTCACATCTGTACACATAAAGAAGGAGTCTCGGCTAGTAGGCTATATTGAGTCGTTACGTCACATCTGAACACATAAAGAAGGAGTCTCGGCTAGTAGGCTATATTGAGTCATTACGTCACATCTGTACACATAAAGAAGGAGTCTCGGCTAGTAGACTATATTGAGTCATTACGTCACATCTGTACACATAAAGAAGGAGTCTCGGCTAGTAGGCTATATTGAGTCGTTACGTCACATCTGAACACATAAAGAAGGAGTCTCGGCTAGTAGACTATATTGAGTCATTACGTCACATCTGTACACATAAAGAAGGAGTCTCGGCTAGTAGGCTATATTGAGTCATTACGTCACATCTGTACACATAAAGAAGGAGTCTCGGCTAGTAGGCTACTAGCCTTGCCCACTGTCCAAGTGCCTGGACAACGAGGAGGAAACATCTCCATGTGCGCAGCTATCTCTGAAGATGGTGTCGTAGCACGTAGGCCATTACTTGCCTCCTATTATGCTGCACAACTTATTGAGTTTCTCAATGAAATTGAGCCAGCCTGTCAAGGTGAAGGGGTGGCCAATGTAATTGTGTGGGACAATGTCAGGTTCCACCACGCAGAGGTAGTTCAAGCATGGTTTCAGGCCAATCCCCGATTCATGACCCTCTACCTGCCTCATTACTCTCTTTTCCTCAACCCTATTGATGATTTTTTTTCCAGTATGGAGGTGGAAGGTCTATGATCGGCAACCCCTTGAGCATGCCATCGTACCTTCAGGCCATGGATGATGGATGTGACACATCAGTGTAGACCAATTTCAAGCATGGATTCGTCACGCCAAAAGGTTTTTTCCAAGGTGCACGTCCAATGATAACATTCACTGTGATGTGGACGAGAATCTATGGCCAAATGCTCAAGGCAGGCTCGATCCAAATTAATGTAATGTGTGCATTAAATGTTATGTTTTGTTCTCATTTAGTTACATTTCATTATAGAAAGTATACCTATGTTACAATTATATTTGAAAATAAAAACGAATTTTCCCAAGTGATTGTAGAGGATGTCTTCATTGATCCTTCCCTTGATTACACATGAATATTTTGCAAATTATAGATTAAGTCAATTTTGGGTAACGTAAGTGTATTGCCTAATGTGAAAACTGTGTAATCTGTCTTTTATGGTACTGTAGCATATTCATTTCAACGCTTCTAATGCCGATTTGAAACATGTATCTTGCATTTTTTTGCTGTTGGATGAACTGATTGTTAAAAAGACTAAACTGAAAGAAGATCATTCTGTTGTATTTCGGGGATTAACCCAAATGTTCTCATTACATTACATATTACAATAATCTTGTGTTAGAATCAGAGATTATGTGGACTGAAAACGGGAAACTGACTAAAAGCATAACATCAGGTTTTGAAAGAATGACTAGCTGCGTTACAAGTGTGATCAGTTTGGATTTTTGTACTAAGAGTTTTGAAAATTTACACCTTGTGAAAATATTACTAAACCGAATAAAACTGTAATCTGCCTGGATCCCTAAACTCATTTGCTAGTCCCACAGCTCCTGCCTCCAGCGTCTCCGGCAGAGCCACTGAAATCCCAACATACTTCACTCCAATGTTTATCAGCCAGATTAACATGTTGACAGCCCCACCATTTGGAAACAGTTCCACGATTTATGTCCCGGGCAGGTTTCCAAAAGGCTGTGAAAAACAAAGAGCGGTAGGACATACTGAAGAGCTGTTACAGTCATTTACACAGCCCGATCTGGACCCGTTTTCAGTGGGACATATTTAGACAACTTCTGTGGTGGAGAGGCCTTTGAAGGCTTTCAAACATCTGTGGGTTCATTGTTCATGCTGGGTGAACAACCAGTGTCTCTGATCTTGTTTGTTTGTATACTGTGGAGGTCTGGAAGGCTATATTAATTTCTTGGGTTTAGCATTGATAGAGAACAAGGAAACATTCCTGCTAGCTGTATTAGTTAAGTATGAAAAAATTGCTCTATCTCACCAGTTGATATAAGTTGGACTGATTTAATTGTTTACTTAAAGGTGCACAAATGCGTTCTGCATATAACCATAATAGATGGCATTTGGACTCGTTTGGGGAAGAATAAAAGCTGTTAAGTTCACAAGTCTCACATGCACCAGCAGTCTCCACTAGTTAAAGCAAACATCCTGTTTGCATTGTTTGTAGCTGATGAAGCAACTGAAGCACAGCTGCTTACACATGAAGATGGATTTGATGAACAAGTAATCCAAATACATGTATTTCTCCCTCAAAAATGTATTTTTGATTAATTTGTAGCTTAATAACAGCATAAAGAAATATGTTGAATCATTTAAGTGATATTATATATACTAATACCATGTATTTGTTTAAAGCTGAAAATGCAAAATAATAATACAAATAAAAAAAGAATAAAACAAGACAAGGAGAAAAAAAATAGCAGTAAATTGGGACATAAGGCCAGTGATATGGAAATGACAGTGACATGCCACTCTGTAATTGCTGTCCCTATAAGACACAACACTGTTGACAGTGCAGTGTGTCTCATTCCCATGAATCATTTGGTTTGAGTAGGCACTGAGATACCTGAAGCAGAAAGGGCATTGGACACTGTCAAAACCCATTATTCTGACCACGTCCAGCTAGGTGTCACAGATAAGGGAAATAACAAATGGCTTTTCTGGACACTGTAAAGCTGAACGATGAAATTAACTGAATGAAATTAGTTTTTCATTCAAATATTGTATCACTCAAATATTACTCATTGTACTTTATAGAAAGATAAGGGAACTCAATAACTGATTATATAAAGCTGAACTTAGACAGTAAACTTAAATTAACAAAAAAAAAAAAAAAAAAAAGATTGACCCAACTTTGAGTTCTGCCAAATTATTAGGGTTTACAATTGGAAAAAAAATTAAGGCTGTTTAGCCCAAAATAATTATCATCACTGTAAGAGTGAGAGAACATTTTTTTTTCTCATGATAAAATCAGCATTTAAATGCAGTACAACAAATACTACTGTATGGTGCATAAAAGTTCAGGGTGATCATGGAAGATATTGTTTAAGGACACATTATATTGATCAAAAGTGTCAATTATAATAAAATATTTATTTCTCAAATAATTGCTGATCTTTTGAACTTTGCATTCAATACTGTATGTACTAACGTGTAGTTAAGGTTGCCTATGGTTGTCTATGACCAAGGTTTATTTAAGGTTATTGCTTGCACTCATTCTTGAGTTCATGGGGTGCGACGGTGCAGTGGATAAGATATGAGAGCAAATGTGCGTGAATGTGTACATGTGTTAGTAGGTATGTATGTATGCATGCATACATGTTTGTGTGCATACGTGTATATTGGTATTTTGTGTTTGTATGTATATGTAGGTTATATTTGTTTGTTTTTGTCAGGTTGTTCTCCTGTAATATCTTAATGTCATACTATATTGTTTATGTGATACGCTTTGGACAGTGGTGGGACAGGTTGGGGTGGTTGGTTGTGTGGTAGAGCTTTAGTGTGCGTGTATGTGAAAGTGTTTGGTGTTATCTTGAGGACCCCCTCGAAAATGAGATGTTCCATCTCAAGGGGTTATCCTCCAATAAAATGACATGAAATGAAAATATAAGCCTTTGGTGTGAGAGACCCGGGTTCGAATCCATTGTGAGGCACCAATGTGTCCCTAGTTGCTCCAGAGGCGCGCGACCTCTGACATATAGCAATTGTAAGTTCCTTTGGATAAAAGTGTCAGCTAAATGAATAAATGTAAATGTAGTTCATGTGTTCACTTATCATAAGTTCATGTTGAAGTAAGTATTAATTCAGGCATTAGTACATGCTTACATTGTTACCATTATCATTCTTTTTTATACATTAGAATGGGCTAATTCAAATTACAGAATTGCACTTAATTTTAATGAAAATCAAAATACAAATAAAATACAAAATACAAATAAAAACTTAAAAAGGCACCATTAATTTAAATGAAATATGAAACACATATCTTGTCAGTTTTTAGAAGAACAACTTTCATTTCACTCGTCCTGTTTAAAATGCAGAAACTAAAAGATAGATTAACAAATGCATTAAGGCTGCCTCCCTACGCTAAAGTGTAGTGTGAGATGGCCAAACATAAAGACATTGTCTAAATGGAGGTAATCCATTGGAGTCTCTATGGAAACAAAGTCCACAGATCTCTTTTGATGAGGTGATTTAAAAGACTTGGAACATTTTATTAGAATGAGAAGTGACAGGACACCAATATTCACAGTGTGCTCATTATTACCATGACGG